>CATIWK010153500.1:0-18031 GCA_949634005.1 Mallotus japonicus | reverse complement strand
TGTTTTTGTTGTTGTTAATGAAGGTTTTGATTGTTTTGATTATTGATTTGACTTCACATTAACATTGTTTGTTCAATTCTTAGTCTAATTTATGGTTTTTATTATTTTTGTAACATTTTGGTTGTATTTTTAATTGTGAGTCTTAAGTTACATGTCTAGTGTTGTTGTTGATGCTTTGTGAATCCTAATTTTTGTGTGTTGTGTTCTAGTTGTTAATTGTCATAATCTTTGATCCATGTCTCTTGTCTATACATGTTGGTTGTGTTGATTGTTGTCAATTTGAAGTCTATTGTGCATTGTTGATAATTTGTGACTTAATAATGATTCTAAAAGTGATTTTTGTTCTAATAATTTCATATGCATGACTAGTGTCTTGATTATTAGTATGTGGAGAGTTTCTTCAAGTTTATGTGCCTATTAGTGCTATTTATATCTAGTCTTTAGCATTTGTTCTTGTGATTATACTAACCTTTTTCATTTTTCTTAATAATTACTATATACTTACTTCTCCCCTCATTTGTCTTGCATTATTGCATTTTCATGCAATCATGTTATGCATATCATTGGCTTGATGCATATCACTATCATGCATATGCTCATTTTTAGATCCTCCAGATGCATCCTTGCATACACCTTGGCTTGCATTACTATCATTCTTACATAAGTTTCGAAAGTGCATCACGTTGCATGCACCCCATATTGCGTTATTCATCATATTTTCATGCACCTCGGATTTATTTAATGCTTGTGTGTATCATGCATTTGCATTAGCATCATCTATTTCATCGTATATATACCTATTGTTATCAATCTCAAGATCTCTATCTCAATTACTAACTTCTACTAACAATTACTAACTTCTACTAACTTTGCTAACTCTACTAACATCTTTAATTTTTGTTTTTATTTTACTTTTATTATAATTTGTAAATTCTTAATTCTAACATCTTTTCATTTGATTATATTTGTTATTTACCTTGGTTAAATCCATATTTCCTATCTCATGCTATTTATTTCAAATTATATATGCTTTAGTTTAGATTCACATTCAATATCTTATTATTTTAATTCATTGTTGTTATTTCAATTATCTTGTTTATATGATTAATTGTGTTGGTTTTGCTTATGATATTTGTGCTTAATGTGGTATAATATACCAGAAATATATAAAAAATATACCAAAAATAAACTAACGTGATACTTGTGCTAACTTGGGTAATTAATTTTTTCTTTTGAGGAAAGGGTAATTAATTGTTTAAAATAAAATGAATTATGATTAATTTTCTTTGTTATATAATAATATTAAGTTATTGTTTTCATCTTTTACATTAAAAAGTATTTCTGTCAAATTTCTTTTAATAAAAAGGCTCATATGCCTCTCTTTTTCTTTATTTCTTTTCTTAATCTCTATAAAGATTAATTTCCCATCTTTTGTGATAAAATCTTATCCATTTTCTACTTTTCACTTAATAAGGGATTTTGCACTAAATTTTTTATTTCATTTCCATTTATGCCAAATATTTCCTAATTTCTTCATTTTATAATATATAATTTTTTTTCATCTCATAATTTCTCAATAAAAATACTCTTTTTTTTATACAAAATCATTTGCCTTTCATAAATCTAATATTTTAAGATGTGTAGTGTTCTATTTATGACTTTATTTTATTGTATTCTTTTTGGTTCAAATAAGTCATTCAAATGCAAGAATATGGATCACAATATCTTTTGCTTTCTAGTTTCACAAATAATGATTTTGAATGTGTGTTCAATAATTTGTGGTGTGAGAATCATCCATCCAAGGTACAAAATTTATATTTTGAGGCCTAATTTGATAAAAACTCACATTACGAATTAGTGGTTCACAAATACCTCCAAAAGTTAATTTTAGATGTTTTCCACCTTTTTTTCTTATTAATTTGATTTTTTTAAATTATTTTTAAACAATTTTCATTTTCTTTTCTTTTATTTTACAATAAAATATTTTATAGTCCCAAAATTTGGAGGAGATGTTCGCAAATATATTAGTCATTCTTCTCTCTTATCTCTTTTAATTACTTGCTTTTATTTTCTTTATTTCTTAGCACGTTTAGAATAATAAGTTTATATTTGTTCATAATATGAATATTATGATTTTGCCATGTTTTTGCTATAATTACCATGTCATGAATGAATTGGTCGCTTTGTTATCGCATGATTATCATATTCACATATACCATGATTCATGCATCATATTTTATTTTAAGTACTACGTTTACATGTTTTATGCTATAATTTTTATGTTTATGTGTCATGCTCATGCATCTTGCCATGTTCATGCATATTATATTGTTGAGTGCTTATGTATATCTTATTTGTATTTGTGTGTAGAAGTTGATCCATAATAGTACATATTTCTTGGAAACATTATATAAAACTAGTAAGGTCAGCCTTGCTTAGCATCCGGGTAGTATAGAGATCCCTCAAATATAAAGAGCCTGCTCCTACTGACATTGATATTCGAACCTAATCCTCTATCCTGTGGGCGAATTTCACCTCATAATTTCTGGCTCCCCCTTTACCTGCTTCTATACTAGAAATTCCGTGAAGATCTTCAACAACTTTCTTACTGTTATCATCCTTCAAATAATTCTGCAAAGGATAAATAATAGACAACAGGTCTACATCTTTGGTCCACTATAAGGTCACATAACTCCTCAAAAAACATGCAAAGAAAAGAAAAGAACAAAACAATAAATGGGAATATAACAAACCACAATTTCATTAAAGAACAAAATAATAAATGCGAAAATTCCAGCCACCATTTCATCTTATTTTCAGCCAGTTGTAGAGTATCTCGTAACTAGCACATGACTTGTATCATCCAAAAAGCAGCATTATTAAGCAAAATTATTTAAAGCACATGCTCGAGTATCCTCATTCCATCCACATACTTGAGCAAGTCACAATGCATAGAAATTTTTATCATAAAGAACAAATTCCTCTAATGAAAGCACACTTACACAAACATACAGACAATAACTAATCCCATTCACATTCAACAAAATTTTGATCAATTCAGCCATGAAAATCAAGATAATCAACGACACACAAATACACAGATATAAGTAAAAGTTTTTACTTTATAATGGTGCTAAATCAGAAGGAATTGTATTAATGTGATCTAATCTCCTAATATCAGGAGTGCATTTAAGCTGAAAAGACTTTTAAGGGTCTATCTGAATTCTAGACTAAACATGAAGGCGCTAAATGCACTTTTCCCCTAATAATAATAATAATAAATTTCAATTTAATTTAAATTTTTATTTTTTTAATTTAACTATTTTAAATTATAATTTAATTTTGAAAATTAGTAATTAAATATTTTTTTCTTAAAAATTATACTATTATTGATTTGAGAAATTTTAAATATTTTGATAGAAAATTAATTTTAGAAACAATTTTATAATTGTTTTAGATTTTAGATTTTTTTTTTAAAGAAGATAAATGATCTGATTCAGCAACATTAAATTTTTTTTAAAATCCAAAAAAAATAAAGGATCTAACTAAACTTCAGACTAAACATTAGGGGATAAACATCTTCTCTCTAAAATTAATGGTGTATGTGACTTTTTAGTTAAATGATATTGATAGGATCATTTTTATACTTTTTCCCAAATAATAATATTTACTGTTGAACTAATGGCATTCGGCTCATGCCAAATAGCCAATTCAGGCACCTATACAAAAGTAAAACTTCAGAATTTATGGTAAAGAGAAGCAATGAGTAGAGGTAAGCAAAAATAACCGATAACTGAAAAATTAAATTGAATTGTTCGCTTTGGTTCAATTCAGTATAAATGTATTCAGTTTTGATTTTGTAAAAACCAAAATAATTTTGGTTCAGTCCTTTTTTTATAGTTAAAAATATAACTAAACTGAACCGAACTAAATTCTTAAATATTATAAATTTATATGAATATTTATGGTTTAATTGATCGGTTTAACATTAAATATTTCAAATTAGACCAATAATTTCAGTTTTTAAACATCTAAACTCATAATTAAATTATATGACAATAAAAAAATCCAAACCAAAAATATTTATATTCAGTTTAAATAATCGGTTTGATTGGTTTTTTAAAAAGTAATAAATAAATAAATTTTTAAAAATTAACAATAATCTCATAAATATTATTTCAAAAAGTGCAAAATTACAAAAATCCAATAAATTCAAAATTACAAAAATTCAAAAGGCCCAAACCGATTAAACTTAAATAAACATTTTGGTATAGTTTGGTTCGGTTTACGATCTATTTGATTCAATTCTATTATTTTTCAAATATTTTCAGTTTTAAGTATAATTTCAAATCGAATCGATCCGACCTACGCACACACCTAGCAATGAGAAATAACGTGCAGACCACAACTGAAAAAGTATCCTAAAAATGGTCAAGAAACTAGAAGGATAATTAAATAAACGCCTAATTTTTGAGATGACAACTTGCACACAATTAAAAGAGAGAGGGGGAATGTGTTTGTTTGCAATGACAAGCTTCTTTTAGCTCCTGCACATGTATACAAATGCATCAATGACAGAAAATAAAGAGTATTTTTGGATACAAATATTTTTCTTGTGCCTGTGCAGTGGTATGTGAAATATGCTATGCAGCGGTGTATGAAATATGCAATGATGGCAGTCAACAATCTTAATTGCAGTGCATATACGAACTAACTATACCATTGTTGCATTCAAACAGAAAACCATGAATAATGACACTGGTTCTCTTCCCTAGCGGTACCCAACTGACAGTTTCTATGGATTTTATGCACATCAGAGTTACTCATTGATGCCCAACCAAACAACAAATTCAACATTCTCTCATTCTCATACTCCACTTTTTCAGATATAAAATTGAATCTGACATGAAAATCTTCCATCACATGACAATGTTATTCTCCTGAAATATAGAATGCATGCAGAAATTAATAAAGTGTGCTCATTAGAATTAGGACTTCCAACCAAATATTAAACTACTAAGGATGGAATTACACAGAAAGGAACAAGAACCGTCTCACTGGGCAGGAAATTTACCTGTGACATTTCATTGACTGCAAATGCTTTTCTGTGATGTGTTTCTATCTCCAATCAAGGCCTCACTGCAGATCATTGACCCCTGAATTTTCTCCTACATTATTTTCCTTAGTTTCAGTGTAGATCTCCTTGGCACTTGTCTGCAATAAAAGTTTTACAACACTAAGGAAAGACAAAGAACCTGTAACGTTACTGACATTTATATACTTAAAAGCATTTTATTCAGGGAGAACAAAGAAAATCCAAAATTGAATTAAAATGATATGCATTTGATAGGATGGCATGTCAAAACAATGTAGCACTGGTGGATTTCGTTTAGTTGTATAAAAGCATTTGATTTTAAGAAGTATCTACTTTAAAGCCATATTTTACAATCCAACTGAAGCATTGTTGATTTCATAAAAACGGGGGTAGAAAATTCATATTTCTAGGTAATTTTAGTTCCCTTGACCTCTCTCCAACAACAGCTAAAACCTACCACCAAGACACTGCATAATCTATCACAGCTTAAGTATCTCCAACAATATTATTCATGTGAAAATTAATGACATGACAGCTTAGTTCACTTCCCCTTTTCCCATTACAACCAACACAAGATTTTGACTTTTAAAGAGGTAAGGCAAAAAATCAAAACATAAACAAATATGCATAACATCACTACAAAATATTGTACAAAAGCCCAACAACAATAGATGAAATCCATTATAAGAGACAAGAAAAATCATCTGACCTCAAAACTCACAGTTCCTAATTCATCAGTTCTGAAATCTTTGTTTGCAAGATTCTCAAGATGTCCATTAGTATCATCTTCATTCGAAGAAGTGTGCCGTGAAAAGCAAATAATATGTAATTCAAACAACGCTATTAATTAAAAACATTAGTCAGAACGCCATTTTTAGTTGAACATGAGTATCTTTTTGGAGTTAATTCCATATTGGCACAATAAATAGACAGACAGGGCAATGCCAGAATCTGCATATCCATCACTAGCAATGTCCCTAGGCTCGCCTAGCAATATTTTGAGACAAGCCAATCTGTGTTGAAGGAAAGAAAAGAGGAAGGAGGGGCTGTCTCCCTGTAATAGATAAAATCATTGGCTCCTGGTGATCATACCACATTGAAGAACCACTATAAATAGTTGCCCTTATTACTTTAAAGCCTGAGAGCAGAATCATGCAACATGATTAAACTCAAGAGGAGTAATACCTGCAACCTTCCTGTCTTTGCTAAGGAGCTACTTAGAGGTCCTCCCTTTAATACAATTGATGGAAGCCGACCAACATCCCATCCAAGTACCTTACAGATAATTTGTCCAAATGCCCTATGAGCCTTCTTCTTCTTTGTCCTTGATATTGCAGTGGCATGCTGTAGAAGCCCAGCACAACCCTTAAACCTCTTCCAGACCTGCTTCCCTATGGCGCAACAAACCAGGCAACAAAATTCCCCATCTTCATAATGATTCTCATAATAATCCCTCAATTCATCAACTTCTATGAATAGTCTCAAAAAGAGCTTGAATTCTTCACATTCCTCTGACTCATCTTCATCCATCAAATCAATGTCACTATCCTCATCTCCATCACTCTCTGAATGAGATAAAATTGTTATAAAACTTTTACATTTTTCAACAGACCTCAGTTGCAGCTGCACCATGGAAAATCTTGCTAGCTCTTCAGCAGATGCTGTACATGTCACTGAAGAGGTTTGAGAATTTAGTGTGGGCCAACCAGATGATGTTGATGGGAGCTCATCAAGAAGCTTTGGATGCGGCCACTGTACATCAGAGACAAGTGATGCCTCAGATCCCTGTATGACATTTTATTTTTCCAGGAAACAATCCAGCCAATGTTTTCTACGATAGCCAAAACCATTAAACCCTATTTGCTGCTAATGAATAAAATAAACATTCAGCTTAGAATAAGCAACATGGTATAATCTACAAATCTAGAAGAATAGTTTTGAAAATTGGCATTTGAAAAATGTGTTAGGAGACGGATATGGAAAGACCAGTTTGTTGTCTATCTTGAAGAGTTTTTCCCATCAAAGGTACTCTTCCGGGTCTTTGCTAACAAAAGTGACATTAAGAATAGAAATGCAGAAATGTGAGAGAATATAGAGTTTGAAAAAGGATTTCATTCAATTCCTTGAATATTTCCAGCAATAAGTGAGACTTTACCCACAATGGAGACAGGGATGAAATCTCCAGAGGATTAAATTGCTCCAGTAAATGAAATTAACATCCTAATTAATATACTGTATGTATTCATGAATTTTTCCTTTGTTTATAAAAAAAAATGAATCTATAAAAAAAGATAAAAAATTATATTGGCAGCTTAACATAAAGCAGCAAAACATTATTCTAAAAGGAATCTATTAACATAAATTATCACACAAAAGGAGCCCAAGAATCATCTCACAATAAGAATCCACAATAAACTAATTGGTACATGATTGGAAGCATCACAATGTATGTGCAATATATTAGTCATTTCCAATGAAACTAATATATGTAAATCAAACATACAAATGACTGATCTAAATTAACTACGTTTAAACAAGAAGTGAATAGCATAATCATAGAGTTGTCGTTGTGTTTAAGAAAATTTGTTTGTTATGAGCATTATCATCAGAAATTCATATCTAACAAACAAAGGAGACAACTCTTGCTAGCACTCTTATCTCTGATTAAAGAAAAATAATCTCACCTCATAATTCCTGGCTCCCCCTTTACCTGCTTCTATACTAGAAATTCCGTGAAGATCTTCAGCAAGTTTCTTATTGTTATCATTCAAATAATTCTGGAAAAGGATAAATAATAGACAATAGGTATACAGCTTTGGTCCACTATAAGGTCACATAACTCCTCAAAAAACATGCAAAGAAAAGAAAAGAACAAAACAATAAATGGGAAGATAACAAACCACCATTTCATTAAAGAACAAAACAATAAATGGGAAAATTACAAGCCACCATTTCATCTTATTTTTCAGCCAGTTGTAGAGTATCTCTTAACTAGCACATGAATTGTATCATCCAAAAAAGCAGCATTATTAAGCAAAATTATTTAAAGCACACGCTCGATTATCCTCATTCCATCCACATACTTGAGCAAGTCACAATGCATAGAAACTTTTATCATAAAGAACAAATTCCTCTAATGAAAGCACACTTACACAAACATACAGACAGTAACTAATCCCATTCACATTCAACAAAATTTTGATCAATTCAGCCATGAAAATCAAGATAATCAACAAACAATCACTAGATACACAAATACACAGATATCTGTTTAGCACACACACATATAAGTAAAAGTTTTTACTTAATTTACCAAGGTCTCGCCTAAATTCACCAATGACTGACTGAGAGGCGCACCCTTCAGCACAATCAAAGGAAGCCTAGACATATCCCATCCAAGAACCTTGCAGATGACTAGACCAAAAGCCCTATGAACCCTTTTAGTCTTTGTTTTCGACATCGCTATAGCATGCTGTACAAGGACAGAACAACCCTTGAACATTGCCATCCCTCTACAAACTAAGCAATAAAAATCTCCAGTATATTGGTTGTTCTCATAAAGATCTCTCAGTTCTCTGTGTTCAACAAAGAGACTGAAAAAGAACTTGAATTCTTCACTTTCTTCAGCATTCTTATCATCAAGGAAACAATCCTCTTCCCCCTTTTCTTTCTCACCTTCTTGGCTACCATCCAAACCAAACCATTTGGAGAAGAATTCATCGCAACACTTTAACACCTTATACTGTATATGCAAATGCTGGCAATCTGAAATTGGGTGGGGTTTTGGATAGGATCCAGAACCTGATGGCACAGTGTTGCTGGCATTTTGGTGTCTGGGTTTGTTTCGTTTGGTTCTCTTAAAAGAAAAGGATGTGGGGTGCAAAACATGGAGATTTCTTGATAGATTAGCAGTGCAAGAATTAGGATTAGGGTTTAGAGTTGGAGGGCCATTGTGCCAAAGAAAGTGAAGGTAAATGACTTCATCTCTTAGTCTCTGCTCATAAGGGGTCAATGGCTGTTCCGGTGGCATTCCTGTATTCATCGTTCATGAACAGGAAAAAATAGTAGTTATCATACAACTATCAATAGAATGAAAATCGTTAAATTATTATTAATTTAATTGTAATCATTCATGTAATTTTATGAGTATTAATATATCAAAAAATTAATAGTTGTAATTAAATAAAAATAATTTTAATAATTTTAATTTTATTTATATAGATATAAATATTTACATATAGCAAGACCCTATAAACAAATCAAAAATTTAAAAATGATGTTAACTTTTAAATGTTTCAAAATTAACCACCAATGTTAATTATTTCAAAATTAATTATTTCAATTTTAGACCATCAATGTTTTTTGTCTCGGGTTGGTTGGTTGACCTCACATTTTCTTTTTTTCTTTTCTTGTATTTTTGTTTTGCATAACAGTGTCCACATCTATTTTATTTAAAGGGAATAGGTTCATTTTTCCCTCTAACGTTTTTCAGCGGGGCTCTGATAAGCTCTCTTTATTTTTTTTGGCTCAAACAAGCACAACTTTTTAAAAAATCAACTATTTAAGTCCCTTATTTTAACAGAGCCGTTAATGTTGCTGACATGGCTAACGATGGACCCCACTAATTTCAGTTAAATTAATAAAAAATTGAAAATCAAGTAAAACATCAGCCAGCACATCATACAAATCGAGAATCCTAAATAGCTTCTCAGGAGACCTCCGGGCAATAGACACAGTCCCACTAAATATATGATCACAAAGCCTTTTTTCACCAGTCAAGAGAACCCAAACACCAATCTTAACAGCATGTATCCATTTCTTCATGTTCTCATCCAAACTTTTCCAATCAATCTTTTGTACCTCTTCGATGCTCAATTTCTCATGTCCGGTGGCGCTGCTGCTGTTTATGGTAGTTTTATGTTTCTACTCTTCGGTCAAAGAATTTTTGGCTTTGCGCACCTTCATATTCAGGGGCAGTAGTATTTATCCAAGCTATTTGGGTTCAAGGTGCACGATGAAATGCCTGAACCATGTTTTCCTTTATTAACGTTTCAATCCATTTCTTTGTTTCGCCTAAAACTTGTGCTGAATTAAACCCTTTACATCGATCTTTTCACCTACAAGAACTGGTAGAACCAAACCCAGAAACAGATGAAGCCAATAAATTACCACACCAAAAGACAAGTATAATAACAATAGAACAAATGCTTGATGAACTATTGATTGAGTACCAAATTGAGGCTTGGGCATATGAGAATCATTAATATCATTAATCACAACCATAGCTGGTGCTGTTTTGGACCTATGCAAATTGGTCTTGGTCCATGAATAATTGGGGTCAATTAACTAAGACTGCTGCTGCTAATGTGGAGAGCCATGAATACTGAATTCTTGATTAGAAGATGAAGGTTTTAGTGAAATAAGAGAGAGTGTTAAAGCTTCAGCAATATGAGAAGTGTCATTAGGAGATTGAGAAGGGCAAAAAATGATACGCTCTTTAAGCTCAGACGGTTTATTATCTTCTGGTAAAGAACAGAGCAGAGGCGGCAATTGGGGTGGTATTTTTTTTTCTTGGACTGTGATACGAAAGTAATGGTTCTTTCTCCATCTGGGTACTTTTCTTTTACAAAAGGAAACTCTGAAGGAACGATCTTTACTAGATTTTGGAGAAATTGGTCTTTCTGGGTTAGTGAGAAAAGGGAAAATTTTAGCAAAATCTGAATCAGAAAGTGAATAATTTGACAATTTGAAGAGCCACAGCAGATAAAGAGATCAAATGAAAAAAAAAAGTGTTTGAGATTTTTTGAGATAAAAAGGGAGTGTGATTTGGTCTGTTCTATTGAGAAGGCAATCGGACAAAATTAAGAAGCGATAACAGAAGGTTTCGTTGGTTGGATTGGAACCAAGACAGCCGTAACAGGTGCTGGGAAAGACGGCGTAAATATTGGAAGCGTTTCCTTTCTCTTATAAGCATTCTGGTGGCCACCGAGAGCTTGAGAAGTGTAGAATTTGCGAGGACAATAAAGGCACTGAAAGTGGCGATGGGAAGAGGAAGGTGGTGGTTATGTTGATGGGTTTTTTCTTGGTGGTTTTGAAGAAGCTGGGAAGGGAAGTTGGTGTTAGTGGGTCCACTGTTAGAGTTAGTTTTGTTTAGTGGGGTCCACCGTTAGCCATGTCAGCAACATTAACGGCTTTGTTAAAATAAGGGGCTTAAATAGTTGGTTTTTTAAAAAATTGTGCTTGTTTGAGCCAAAAAAAATGAAGAGGGCTTATCAGAGCCCCGCTGAAAAACGTTAGGGGCAAAAATGAACCTTTTCCCTTGTTTGAATGAATTGTTTTGGTTTGCTTTTGCTTCTTGTACCCGCCTTCACCAATCATCATAATTGCTCTTGTCTCTTGTTTTATTTAAATTTTACTTTACCTTTTTTTTATCAATACATTATATGATAAAATGAAATTAAATTAAAATTAATTTATATATTAATATGATAATATTAAAATTTAATAGTTTGAATATGAGAGAAAAATATTCCCATTTAAATCACCTCTCAAAAATATAATAATATTAATTATTTACAAATTTTATCTATTTGCTATGGTGAGTGTTTATATATATGGAGTTAAATATAAGGTCAGAATAATTAATATTGATTTTTTAGAAAATAAATAATTAAAAAAATTCCTTTACATTTTAACTTAAAAAAACACTTTAATTAGTGTTGCTATTAAATTTCATATTTACTTTTAATTTTTTAGTTTCAAGAAATAATTTTAATAAATTTAGTAAATAATATTTGTTAAATTATTAATTATTGAGTAATTTAATTGGTAGAATTTGTAGTATAGTTTATTTTAATAGAATTTTTTGTTTGTTGATTAATGTTTATTTCTAATTATAATTTTTTTTCTTGTTGTATATTTTTATTGTTTTTTGTTATTTTCAGTTGTTTTTGTTGTAATCATTTGTTTTTTATTATTTTCATTTGTTGATTTTTATTAATTTTTGTTGTTTTCAATTGTTTTTGTTGTTTCCGTTGTTTTTTGTTATTTTCGTTTGTTGACTTTTGTTGATTTGTTGTTTCAATTGTTATTTTCAATTGTTTTTTGTTGTTTTCGTTTGTTAATTTTTGTTGTTTTGTTGTTTTAATTGTTGTTTTCAGTCGTTTTTTGTTGTTTCTATTTGTTGATTTTTATTGTTTTTGTTATACTTTGTTGATTTTTGCTGTTTTTGTTTGTTGATTTTTGTTTTTTTGGTTGATTTTGTTCTTTGATTGTTTTCACTTGTTGTTTTTATTATGAAAAAACAACAATTGAAAAAATAACAAAAAGCTACCAAAACAACAAAAAATAACTAAAAACAATTAAAAAATAACAAAAAATTATTATTTATATTATTAATACTGATAAAAGTAAAAATTTTATTTATGGCCTTAATTTTATTATTAATATTAAGAAACAAAAAACAACAACTGAAAAAATAACAAACAACAACAAAAAAATAACAATTGCAAAAATAACAAATAGCAATTAAAACAACAAAAATCAACAAAAAAAAATTACAACTGAAAAAACAACAAACAGTGAATAAAACAACTAAAAAATAAAAAATAATAACCAAAAGACAACAAAAAAATTATGAAATATATCAAAAAATTATTATTTTTATTATTAATATTAAGAAAAGTAAACATTTTATTAAAAAAATAATTATTGAAAACTATGGGTAATTTTTAGTTTAATTAGCTTAATTTTTATATTCTAAATAATTTTAAATAATTATTCTAAATAATGATAAGTTGTAAAATTGAAAAAATATTTGTTATTTAGAATATAAAATTAAAATTATTTAGAATATAAAATTAAAATTATTTAAAATATAAAAATTAAATAAATACATACAATTAACTTCAATTAAAAATAAGAATAAATACATAAAAATGAGTTATATAGAAAAAAAGTCAAAACTGGAAAAAAAAAAGGAAAAACAAAACTGAAAAAGCGGAGAACCAAAAAAAAAAAAACAGAAGCACAAAAATTAAATTGAAATAAAACATGTTGGTCAAATGGACTATGGACTGAAATTTCCTAAAAAGTTTGTTGATAATCACTCATCCCATTTTTATGTCCTCCCCTTCTTTGTGACATTTAAATTTGCATGATCTTCACCACTTTAATTATTTATAGAGATAATTACTACTAGTCCCATGAGGTTTGATTTAAATTACTATTTCATTCCTTCTTTTTAAAAAATAACTAAAAACTCTCGCTTTTAGATTCGCCAAATAGTTTCTCCTTTCAGTAAAAAAGTATAAAAATATTTTCTGAAATATGTTATTATTCAAAGGTCAAAATGTCAATATTTTCAAAAATACCCTTCGCTATGTTTGGGAGGGGTTTACAAAAGGTTAAGGAGGAGAAAGTAAGGGAGGGGTAAAATGCTATACTTGTTTGGTTGGAGAATTTTTAAGGAGGGTCACCCTCAAATCTCACTTTTTCTTACATCCCAAATCGGGGTGTAAGGAGGGTGAAGTAAGAATTATAGTTATAGGAATAGTATATTGACGTTTTTATCCTTTTAAAATTTTTCATTTTCTCTCTGATAAATGCTATTTATGTATTTTTTTTATTTACCTTCCCCTCCTTAAATGAACCTCCATCCAAACAAGCTTAAAAGTTTTCCTTACCCTTACTTCCCCTTACCCTTACTTACCATTTCTTATCCTTCCTTAATTAACCACCACCTCACCCCATCCAAACATAGCGTTAAAAATTTTCAAATTTTAATTACTTTTAACTTAATTTAATTAAAATTAAAATTTAAAACTATTTTTAACAATAAAATGCAAATATTTATACCATTTGATGTTTAAATAAAATTTTTAATAATAAATTCACTATTTTATTAAGGAATTGTAGTTTTTTAATTTAATTAAGGAATATTGAAATTTTTGTATTTTTATATTGTAATAATGTAAAAAAGAGTGTAGGATTTAAAAAAATAAATTAAATATGATATAATATTATAAATTTAATCAAATATTGAAAATAAATATGTACTTTGATAATATTAAATTTTAATAAAAATTTATGTTAAATTTTAATTTAATTTGATTTTTTTTAATTAAATCATAGCTTAAAATTTTTATTACTTTTCAATATTATAATAGTATATTAAAGGTAAATTAATTTTTTCAAAGAATTAAGAAACAAGAAGTTAATTAAAGTTGTATAATACTATAGATTTAACAAAATGAGAATAAATATATTATTTAAGTTAATTTTTTCAAAAAAAATTGTTGAAGGTTATAATTTTTAATGTAATTTGATTAAATTTAAGTTTTTTATTTTTATTTTTAATGTTATAGTAGTATAAAAGAAAAATGAATGATTATTTTAGAAAATAAAAATTAATTAAATATGGCATAGTATTCTAAATTTAATTAGTTATTGAGGGTAAATATGTCTTTTTCATGCCATTTAACTCTTTTTTTAACGGAGGGGAAAAATTGTATAGCGAATCTAAAATTGAGAGAATTTTTAGTTATTTTTCAAAAAAAATGGATGAAGTAACAATTATGGTCAAACCTTAAAGGGCAATAGTAATTATCCCTATTTATATAAAACTATTTATGAAAGGGGATAAAGGAAACCACTGATCGCAAACATTAAAGCTATGGAAGCAGTGCTCTCTCGATAGAGACTTTGTCTCTCTAATGGAAAAAAATAGTTTTCTTAGGTGGTTTTTGGCCATTTTTGGCCAAAAACCACCATTTCTTCTTCTTTTCCTCTTAATTTCTTTCTTTTTTCCTTTATTTTGTTGTTTAAGTCTACAAATAACATGGATTTGGAACCTTTTTCAAATCCTTTTAGTTCTTCTCTAGCAATTTTATGGATTTTGGTCTAGATCTATAGATCCAGTATTTTTTTGTAGTTAAAGTGAAAAGTCATTTGAAGAAGATTGTAGATCAAGAGAACAAGAGTTGTAGGTGAAGCTAAAGGAAAAGTTTCGGCGATGGACATTGAAGGTGTTGTTTCCAATCCAGCACCATTGTCGCCAATCTAGCGCTGCTATCTCCAGTCGGGTTCTAGTTCGATATAGGACTCTGAAGCTGGACGAGGTTAGTTGGACAATAAAAGGGAGAGCTTGATCTATTTTGTGGCAGTATGGCTTTTTTTTTCCAGACAATTTTTTTGTTCACTCATATTGGCATTAACGGTCTGAATCTCAAATAGTCTGTAATCTTAGATTATTTAATTGCTCTAAATATTTTCTTTTATTGTTAAGCTAGGTTGTGGTTTTAGGTTACTTCATGTTTCTTTGAGTTTCAGCTATAGTCATCGAATGAACTCAGGCTAGATTTGAGAGTTCATTAGTGACTTATTAGTGGCTACTGATATAGTAGCCCTAATGGCCATGGAACTACTCAGGTTGTAGTTTGTATTTTGTCTTGATCCTTCCTAGAATTGTTCAATTATACTTGCCAAGCTTCAATAGTTGGTGGCTTTGCCTATGATTTATATCATTCTCATTTTCCAAAAAAAAAATAATAATAAATAAAATAAAGGAAACCACTATTTATTAGAATAAAATTCCTTTTTTTTTCCTCGAATGGGATGGAGATGGCCGAGTGGGAAATGGAATAGCTAGGTGCAATAACCATGCAATGTAAAGAAGCAAATCTTTCTCTTTCTTCCTCTTCTTCTCCTACCGACTATGCACAAACTCAACCTCTACCTTTGCCAAAGCCAATAAATATAAAGAATGGAGGGAAGTGATGCAGCTTGAATACAAATGCACTTATTAAGAATTAGACTTGGACCTTGGTTCCTAGACTATTGAACAAAAATATTGAGGGTGATAAATGGATTTTTCACCTTAAAAGGAATCTTGATGGTTCTATTTCTAGATACAAGGCTCTTTTAGTGGCCAAGGGATATAATCAACAATCTGGAATTCATTATAGTGAAGCATTAAGTTCGGTTGTCAAAGCTACTACAATTCGGACTGCTGTTAGTCTTGCTTCCATGAATAAATGGTGTCTTCCCCAATTGGATATATCAAGTGCATCTTTGTATGGCTTTTAACAGATGAAGTGCACATGGAGCTAGGGCTGTGCATCGGACGGGTCAAGTCGGGTTAGATGTATGGAAGGGTAAATCGAATGGGTTCTGAAGCATAACTATGGAGACCAAACCGACCAAATTAGAAAACGGATAGTATCGGGTCGGAAATCAGAAAACTTCGGATAGTCCGGATCGGATATCGGATTAGGCCGATTTTGTAAAGGCTTTAAATTAAACATCCAAAAAATAAAAGTAAATAATTCTAATATACTGGGCCGAGCCCATTCTAAAATAAAGTCAATATCCAGCCTTTACAAAATGCAACTGTGTACAAGCCTTTGGCCTAAAAAAAAATCCTCTACTTAGCCCATTTAAATTAAGAGCTCCTAAATGGCTAATTACATTAATTAGGAGTCCTAATTCAATAAGTTAATGTCTGCTCATATTGAATTAAGAGTCCTAATTCAAAAAATAATGCTAAACTATAATATACAAATATTTGATACTTTTCAAGTTTCAGCCATTTACAAAATAATAATACAATTCCCTCAAACATAAAAAAAATGTAGGGGAATTTGACAATATCTCAGAATCAGTATGAACTTGGATTGGTTGTCTGCTTCCACCAAAAAATTTCTAATCATATTCACAACAAGAATAAGGCATGCAGAATCGCAGATGGATGGTTGTCTGCTTCCACCAAAAAATCCAGGTAGACAAGTATTGAGATTTCTCAATCATATTAAAATGCAAGTAGATGAACCTAAAAAAATAAGAATGGCAGATCAACTGAAGCATAAAACAAGAAATTTAAGCAATTAGATTATCCAATAAAGGTAAAGATTAAAAGAAGTGAGGCTCAGAAATAATTTGTCATGTCATTGGATGAATGCAAACTTAGTTTCTTGGCAACAAATTGCAAACCATTCGCTACCTAATAAACACAAAGTTGTGTAGTCAACCAATTATCAGATAAATTGGTGGAAGCTTCATCATTGGCTCACACAGACTGCAACAAACACAGGCACCAAATTCTATGTTGCAAAACTTAAATATACTAAGCCTCATTACCATATCAGACGCCACCTGAGGGTTTAAATGCCATGATCAAAACCCTGGCAGCTTGTGGAAGTAGAGTTAAGATATTGCAACATAATAAATGGCACACATGTATTGTCACAGACTGAATTCATTAACATAAAGCAGCAAAAACATAAGCAGACAGTATGCAGTTCAGTTCATCATTGCCTCACATAGACTGCAACAAACACAGGCACCAAATTCTATGTTGCAAAACTTAACCAGTTAACCTTACTAAGCCTCATTACCATATCAGAAGCCACCCGAGGGTTTTTAATGCCATGATAAAAATCCTGGCAGCTTGCAATAGTAAAGTTAAGATATTACAACACAATAAATGGCACACATGTATTGTCATAGACTGAAAGTATAACCTACAGAAGCAAAAAATAAGCAGACAGTATGCAGTTCAGTTCATTAACATAAGTGATTAACAGCCAACGCCCAACAGCAAGCAACTCATCAATCATATTGCATTTCAGGTGAAACATAAAGGTAAAGGACAAATGATTAGAAAGTTTTACTGAGTAGTAAGCAAAAAGGGAGATAGGATAGAGATAACTGAATCAGCATCAAGTTCCAGTTGATGGGACTGCTCCTCCAATCGGTGGGAGATCTGAGAAGAAAATAAAATAAGAGAATGAGATATATAGCAGAATCAAGCTCAAAAGAAAAAACTCAAAATTTATTAAAGAAACTAACATATGTCACTGACCTTTTTCAAATGCTTCTACTTCATCTATGCTTTCTTCAACAGACAAATCAGTATTTGGAGTTTTAATCCAATCCTAA
>CATIWK010153459.1:0-14070 GCA_949634005.1 Mallotus japonicus | reverse complement strand
TTTTTTTTGACTTGGACCCTCAAGGAGAGTGTATTTGTTTGATTTATGCAGGGTACTATCCAATTCAGCTCCAATAATTAAAAAGAAAAAGCTCACATGCACAGTTTCCACGCTTAAAAGCCAAAAGTTGATTAATAATATAAAGTTAAATATAAAATTGTCAGCCACAGTCTATCTGTCTCTATATGTATCAGTATCATGCTCATGTAAGGTATACATTATAAGATAGGTAAGTACCTTCTCATGGTCAGTCCAATTAGGATCACGTGGTAGACACACATGTCGTATATGAAAAATTTTTCAACGCTACCACCGCCACCGCCACCACTACCACAGCCAGAGGTCTTCCTGGATCAGTAGGTTTCTCTAATGGAGGTTCCATTCATACCAACCAGACAATCTTCCCGTCAAGCTCTATATGTAGTAATTAATTTTAATCTGTAAATAAGATTTTCTAGCTCCGTCGTCTCGGTATATAAACTCATTTTTTCAGGAAAAAAGAAAAATAAATAAATAAAAAGAATAGAGTCCAGGGCGTGGAAAATGCTAGGGTTATATGTCAGGTGAACAGGGAAAGGAACATAATTCTATAATGTTCTGAAGGCACTTTTAAAGAACTCTCCAGCTTTAATAAGTGGTAGTATCTACAGCTTTTTATTATGGATCGTATTTGAGTTGCAGTACGTATCAGTCAGCTGCATGAGCTATAGTAACATTTCCTTGCTTTTTTCCTCTTCAAGGAATCAGCAGCCTTAGATATATATATATATATATATATATTTGGTCAAAAAAAAAAAAAGATATATATATATACAGCCTAGCTTCGGGCCTTGCAAATACTCCTGCCAAAAGAGCCCATGTTTTTTGTCATGACTCATGCATACAACTTGCGAAGCCCATTTTATCGCTCGATAGCATATTAGAAAGAAAGCGAGGCATGGCAATGGCATGGAGTTGAAAATGGAACAGTATGTGGTCGATAGCACACGCATTTTTGGTTGGTCTATTGGTTGTTATAGGATACATATCAAAATTGTTCGATGTGTAGTGCATGCAGGACTATTCCATTGTTTATTCTCTTTGTCCTCAACTCTCTTTTGTTTTTTTTTTTCTCTTAGAACCATCATATATAAATAAATATCACTTGTATAATTTACAAAATCAATTATGATAAATTTTATATATGAATTCTATTGATTGGTTTGATAAATTAAAATGAATCAAAGCAAAATCAATTAGTAATTAACGAACTGATAAATTGTCTTTAGTTTGAAAATTAAGTTTAATATTTATAATATCAACTGACCAAAAATAGAATCATGTAAGTTGGTAAGTGTTAAATGAACTCTCTTAAAAATTTTTTGATTCTTTGAAACAAGCAACATGTTTGATGCATCAGACTCACCATTTTACTATTTTACAGATTTTGGCTCATTTAGATGAATTCAAACGAAAATTTTTATCAATTTTTTTTTTAAAAAAAAGACTATTAAACAAATTTCAAGCTTATTATTTAGATATGTAAAGAATATAGACAAGCTATATTTAATTTCCTCTTATATTTGTAACTAACTAAAATGCTTTTAAAATTCAAATCTTTAGTGGGTTCCATCCTCTCAAACAAACATAAGACTATAAGAGTATCAAGTGGGGGGTAAGAATCTCCAATTATGAATCCCCACTATTGTGGAATTACATACTACCACCTTCAACATTCAATTCAATTATAACATTTTCTTTTTACCATCTCTAACAACCGTAATTAATTTTCTTGATTGACTTGACCAAGCTACGAACCTACTAGAAGTAGCAAGAAAAAAGATTCTTGAGGCAATCTTTTGTTTTAGTCTTTCCAATTAGAAACTATATGTACAAAGTGATGACCACAGTTCATTTCCTCAACATTAAAAGGACAATAAGATGACCTCAAAGCTAAATGAACCACAGTAAATCTATGGTCAAAATTATTCTATTAACCAAAAGTAGTTTTGGGTCAACCATATCTTTTTATTAATCTCCACAAATGTTTGGTTGTTATTACATCAATGGAAAGGCAACATAAATAGTTTTGGATATAGCAGCTATTTCCATTACAATAGCTCCCAAGGTTAAGAACTTAATAAGTAATAAATAAGTGTTAAGATTGACATATAATAGAACATTACCTGACAGAATTAAGCAGGAGATATAGATGCAGGAAGCCAGGAGCTGGGGTGGGTCAAAAACAAGAAAAATGGACGATTGACCTGAACAAGAAATACACAAAAGTAATGGTTGAAGTGGCAGTGGCTGTGCCATCATCATCAATATATATATATATATGATCTGGGACATATCAAGAGGGGCGGCCATGAAGTCTCATAAGAGCTCTGAAACGTTTTCTACACTTTCCTTTCTCATACAATAGACGAAGAATTTAGTAATCTTTACTTCTTCTTTACCACATTCATGTCACAAATGTACTATTTTTAGCAAATCATACCCATGTGTAAGCTACAGTTTTTTTTTTTTTTGACTTTTGGTACATTGTTTTGCATATGTCATTCACTATCACTATTAGGAATTTAAGAAGAAGATTTTTATTTTTTTCATATCCAATGAATATTATTACATTTTTCCCTCACAATGACTAACTCTGGCTATAATTAAAAATGCTGCTAAAAGATTAGGTGATCTTTATTATTTTTATGATTTTGTTTAGATAGAACCTAATTATATTAATAATTCAGACAAAGAAATACTGCTAAAAGAAATTTATATCATAATATAAATAACGCATATAAAGTTAATTATAATATGATTGAACTTTTTAAAATAAATTAATGTTTCTAACGTTAATTTATTTTTCTCCAACGGACTTCACCAACTTCTAATTCTTCTTCTTCTCTCTCTTTTATTCTTTTTGCAAGCATAATTTATGTTAGAAGAAGCATATTAATCACCAAAAGTAATTGAAAATGATAGTTAATTTATCACTTCCTTTAATAGTTGCATACTAAGATTGCTTTGGTATGTCTTGGAAAATGGTACTCCACCGATAGACAATTGTGATAGCCACATGCTAATTAGGCACCACCCACTTTACAGAAATTTGGACACTACAAAGAAACACATATGGGTCCTTTTGTTTGTTATGATGTTAGAAAAATGTATCTATAGTCTATAGATTTCCCAGGAGCTATATACATAAGTATACATTAATTTTGCATTTCCATGTTTAATTCAGAATGATAATTCAAATTTGGAAATTTAATTTAAGCATAATTAATTTAACTTAAGTTATAAACAGTCTTCAAAAGATTTTATTTCTATACAATCACTAGAATATATTCTTTATAAATAAAATAATTATCAATAAATATTATTATTCAATCAAAACTTGAGTATCAATAACAGAATTCATTTTAAAATATTAGAAGATTATAAATTTGATCCATATCTCCATTTTCTTTCTCAGGACAAATGTTCATATTCGACAAACTTAAATTTCTATTGTCAATATATATATATATATTCATATTGCAGCGATGCATCATGCATATGAATCATGAATAAATTAAACTGAATATAGAGATGGGGCAGAAGGGGAGTCTATTTAAACCCTAGATCCAAACCTTGTACTTTCTAATTGCTAGTGCTTTCTAATTTCTCTTTTGGTGGACTAACGAAAAAAAAAAAAAAGAAGAAGAAGCGTATGCAAGTATATATTGATGGGACGGTGTAGTTGGGACAAAAATCTACGATGTTACTTTTGGATTTTTGGGACAATGTCTAATCAGAAAGGTAACACATCAGCCACTTGGTTCGATCTTTAGCATAATTTATTGTTGCTGACCTTATATAATGGAGAAAAACTTGAACTATTCTGTCATATATGTCCTGGTGAAATACTCCAACCCAATTTGTCACATTTTTTACTTCTCACTTTTCACTCTACAGTTCAGAAATTTTCCAATATATGTAACATTACCACCAAAGTCATCTTTAGAATAATAACCTATCTAATCAAAATACAAAATATAATCCAATTTATAAGAAGATACCAACAATCATTGGAATCAAGTGGTTGGGCCTATTTTCGTTTAAATAATATTTTAAGTTTAAATTGTGGTTTACACACCACATTAAATAGTTGTTGAAAATATTTATCGCTCTTATGGTCCTATTTGAGTCGAACTAGATTAGTTAAAATTCAAAACTTTGAATGTTAGTAGTTCAAAAAAAAAAACGATAAATAATTCTATTTTTTGAAGAGTTTTTTTACCTATTTCGAATATATTATACCAATAGTTAAATATGTTATATATTACTAAGTGTTTTACACATGATTAATAAACACATGCCTTTCAAAAAAATTTAAAAATAAAATTTAACACATGTATATATGAAAATTTTTTATCTACTCCGAATGTATTATACTTTATGGTTGAATCTATGACATATTTTTCAAGTATTTTACACTTGGCTATGAATGAAAATAAAATACGTGTATAACATTACAAAATGTGTAATACAATTGGGGTAGTTAAAAATCTCCCTATTCATATTAAACATCTAATCATTGGATTTTTATACCTGAAATAGTAAGAATTTATCCTTAATTTGCATGAAAATATAGGAAAATGCATGGTATAGCAACAGTTGATTTAGGAATAGTAATATGGTTTCATGTCCATGTTACCCTTATGTCCCTATCGATTGTCGAATGCATCTTCAAATAAAAAAGATATTGGGGAGAGAGAGAGAGAGAGAGAGAGACAGAGAGTGGAGTCACGCCTTCAGTTGTACAGTTAACATTGCTTCTCCTATCTCTACTATGTACTACTGAAGGCTCACTTTTGGCTGGAAGGACAGAAAGTGAGTGAGGGGTGTGTTAATGTGGGCAGAAGTAGTGGGACTTATTAAAAGAAAGACAAGAAGAGAGGAAAAGGGAATAGATTATAAGAAGCTCTTGGGAATCGGGCATTTGGAGATTCATGGAGAAGATTAATATGACGAAGTTAGCTATGTGTTAAGTGTTAGTGTTAGTACTGGTACGCTGTTCTATGCATTCTGTTCTATATACCTCTTTCTCCCTTCTTCACCGGTTGTTTGTCTCCTCCATTGATCCCAAGCAAATCCACTAACAAGAGAGCATGTATATATATATATGTATATGTTCTTCTTGATATTGCAAATTATTCTAAACAATGATCATGAACCCTATCTTTTCTTTTTTTATTAGCAGTACTTGATCTCGTCCTCGTTCATCTCCTCCATCAAGACCCAGAAACCCTTTCTCTTTTGCTCTCATATAGTTTTCCACCACCATGCAAACCCCTTCAATCAACTACATATCCTCTAGTGAAAGTGTATGTATAGGAGCTGCTGATGACCAAGAAGATGAAGATTCCCTCTTTCTTTCCCTTGGACCTCCTGGCCAACACAATAACACTATTAAACATCAACCTAATAGCTATCAATCTTCCTTGAACAAGCAGCGTGATTTTGAGGAAAACCCTACTAGTGAAAGTGGTGTAACAGTAGCTCTCCATATCGGTCTTCCAACGATGACGACAACGGCAACAACAGTTGGAGCTACTGCTAGCAATAACCCTAACAACCATATTGGTTCTCTAATTGACGGCCAGTACTGGATTCCTTCTCCAGAGCAAATCCTTGTCGGTCCTACACAGTTCTCTTGCGCTGTCTGCAACAAAACATTCAATAGATACAACAACATGCAGGTTTCGATTATAATATGATCAGATTATTTAGTTTTCCACTATTGTTTCATGTTTTTGCTGTTGTATATGCAGATGCATCTTTAATTGGTTCATTAAATTTGGCCATTTCTTTCTTATATTTGAATATGTTTAGATGCATATGTGGGGGCATGGATCACAATATCGAAAGGGGCCAGAATCTTTAAGAGGAACAAAGCCAGCTTCTTCAATGTTAAGATGGCCATGTTATTGTTGTGCTGAAGGATGCAAGAACAACATTGATCACCCAAGATCAAGGCCATTGAAGGACTTCAGGACTCTGCAAACACATTACAAGCGCAAGCACGGTACGAAGCCATTCGGATGCAGAAAGTGTGGTAAAGCATTTGCAGTCAGAGGAGATTGGAGAACACATGAGAAGAATTGCGGTAAGCTTTGGTTTTGCATTTGTGGTTCTGATTTTAAGCACAAGAGGTCTCTGAAAGATCATGTGCGTGCTTTTGGTGATGGCCATGCTCCACATACAGTGGAAATCTGTGAGATTGATGAAGAAGAAGAAGATGAAGAAGATGAAGATGATGATTATAATGATATTAATAACAATGTGGATCAAAGTCACAATAAGCTTAGAGTTGGTGGGCATGGTCCAATTTTCTTTTAACAAAATAAAAAAAGAAAGAAAGAAAACATCTCTATAAGTGGAAGTTTAAGTAGTGTTTGTGATTAGGAAGTGGCAGTGACTATTTTGGTGTTAGCTGTGTGTGAGAGATAAAAGGTGAGAGAGGATGAGGACAAACAGAACAGTACTATAGTAAAAGCAAAGGTTCAATTCTATATATATATGTGCATTTAATGTTGGAAGTGCTAGTTTCGATTATCTAATTAAAGAACCCTTTTGTTTTTTTCATTTTACATTTTAATTATTCTTGCTTTTCATTTTGCAATAATTAATATATATAGGTCAAGCAAGTGTAAAAAAAAAATTCTGCAGTAGTGACTGCAGATAAGAGCAGACATGAAGACATATACAGTAGAGTCACAGATTCCACTGTTCCCAGCTATGCAATTGCCATAGACATACAGCGTACTCTTTTATATATAAATATGGGTTCAGTTTCAGTCTCTGTGAGTGAGCTTAATTCAACTAGCACTACTACTAACACTTTGATCGAGCCGAGCTCTCTTTTGTCAGTAGCAAGAAATTAAGAGGGACCACTGTTTTTCGTTTACTCTTTTTGGGGTTTCACCCAAAGAGCTTCCTTTTCCCCTTTTCAGACCAACTACAAACAGATGCTACGATACAATATTCAGTCACTCTATCTGTTACCTGCTGCCATCTTTTTTTTTTAAAAAAAAAAGAAAATCCACCATGGCTGTAATATTCTGCCAATGCATTGGCATGGCCTAGACTAGGACTAGAGAACCTTGCTTTGCTACTGTTTATTATCATCACCTTCATCATCATCATCAGCCTTTCTCTCTTTGGCTTTGCTTCTTCTCACTTTCTCTTTTTCTCTTTCAATGATCCCTTTTTTCTTTCTTTCGTTGCTTAAAAATCTGTGCTGCCATGCATGCATGGATTCTGCTACCCACACACTCACAACACTGTTTATGCTATGTTAATTATATGCATGTGTAATGAACATCATTACGTCATTGTCATTGTAATAATATTAATTTTAATATCACTGTTACTGTTGTGGTGATTATTAGGCAGCCGATCGTTTTAATCTTTTATTGTATTAATATTTTTTATTTTAGTGGATATTTAAAATTCATTAGATTTTAACTAATTCGGTTTTACTAAAATAAAATCATAAGAATGACAAAAAAAATTTAACAACTAATTTAATGTAATCGTATACATCATGATTTAAATTTAAACTATTGTTTAAGCGATAATACTTTTCTACTCACTTATCCTAACAGTTATATTTATTGCATTATTTTTTTAGTAAATTGTGAGGTCATATGACCTTAACATCGATGGATTGCACAACAGGGGGATAACACTCCTTTTTTAAATCGACAACGGCAGAAATCAAACTTTGCATTTCAGGATGCCCTTAGAGAGGGGTTACCACTTGACTACTTTCTCACTGACATATTTATTGCATTATTAATTATGCTAAGAAAGTAACTAGGTCACTTTAAGATCCTGAGAACTTGGCCCTAGTTATTATTGTACTTGTATATATATAAAGAGTTTCCTAAATATGAAAGTGTAACAAAATAAAATAAAATAAAATAAAAGTGTATGAAGATTTCTTGATTCAATATACTTGAATCTTTATCTTTGTAGAAATGAGGTGATTTAAACTTGTTGAATTTTATGAAAATTGATACCAAGTAATTTAACTCTTAGCATTTTTCATTACAGAGACAAATATTCAATTATTGTAGACTATTTTAAGTTTAATATTGGTGAATCTCAATCTGTAATTTTAGATTGTTTGATTTAAGAAACAGAGAGAGTTGATAATTATTTTATTATCAAACAATTGATGAAATTTTGAAAACAATAGTTGATAGCTATTTTAATATATAATAGTTTCGATTTTCATCATTTTTATTGTGCAATGTTTTACCAACTATTACAATTTTTAATACACTAGCTCAAACCAATTTTTATGAAGTTGAGCTCTGAAAAGATGCAAGAAATCGGATTCATTTACAGCTCCATCTAGAAAGGATACATTGGAATTGGCAAAGGGAATCGCACAGTCCAGGACTCCTTATATATGTCTCTTAATGCAAAAGGGAACCCAAAAAATATATATATTATATGTAAGAGACATGAGGTTAATTTGTGCATGTGCTTCTATCCATGTCTTGCTTTTAAAAAGCCTAGCCTTCAATTTGAGTGTCTCATCCACTACATATGTAAGCCCTCAATTTCACATTTTAGTTTTGTGGTTCTAATTGGCTTCATGTTGAAGGTTGAACAATCAAATAATAAAGGGTTTTTTCTTTTAATGATATTGGAGATTATGAGTTTAATTTTAGACCACCACAAGAGTAAAACCCTTGAGAAAATATATATCTATATAGGCAGTAATCATATGTATACATATATGTTACCTTTACCAAGTATGCACTAACACAGCCTCTCTGGTTCACAAACTTTGCAGTGTCTTCATGTGTCCAAATTCAAGGATTCAAACCTGTGATCAGCACCTTTGACCCCATGGTCCAATTCACATTTTGTTGGTTTCTATTCATCTTCTACCTAAAAAGAAAAGTCTAATGTTCCAAGAACTTGAACTAGTAGCTTCTCCTGACAAAGTTCCTCAACTAAAATGTGTTTCATTGACTTGTCAATTTGCAGATTCACATTCATAGATTTGTATTCTTCAAGGAGGTAAAAATTACAAAATTTAAAATTTATTTTTATTAAAAATTAAAAATGAGCCATTAGTGGCTAGCATTTGTTTATTATTTTTTTACGAAAATACTCCATGCAATTAGGGACAATTTCTTTTAAATGTATTTTTTTTATAAAAATATAGACCTTTATTTTTAATTTCAGCTTTCTCAGTAGATCCGTGACGAATTATACAAATATAATTATTGAATACAAATTTACCACATTTTTCTTTGTGGGTATTAATAAATTTACCTTGCCCTTCTATAGTAAGTTATAGTGGAAACACAGTACCCCAAGTACAAGAAAAATCATTCTTGATAATAGGAGTACCATAAGATTTATGGGACCAGCATATATTAACAAAATACTGAATATTCTTGTTTTTGGTTACTATACACAATTGAAAACACTTAAAATTAATTGAACAAGATTTTAACATTTCTTTTACTGTACACCTTTTACATTTACAGGATATTTATTTTTAGAGTAATGATATATGTTGCGGGTCAAATTATATATCAAAATAATTTTTATATATTTTTATTATTTTTGAAAATTCAAATTTTTTTTGAAAATTTATTTTTTTTTTTTGGAATCTAAAATCTAAGTTACATAAGGGTAAACTCGTCGTGCAAGAATTTAAAAATCCATAGCCTGTAAAATTTTTTTTTTTGAAATCTAAAACCTAAATTGCACACGGGTGAACCCATCATGCAAGGATTTAAATACCCGTAGTCTGTAAATTTTTTTTTTAATCTAAAACCTAATTGCACACGGGTGAACCCGTCATATAAGAATTTAAACATCCGTAGCCTGTAAATTTTTTTTAATAATCTAATGAAATTCAAAAAATTAAAACTAAGGGCTAAAATGGTAATTATCATAGGCCAGCGACGCATTGTAGCGTTGCTGCCCGCGACATCTAACATTTGCCTTATTTTTATAGTAAAAACATTATTAATCTATTGTAATTATAGTTTATATATATATATATACACCTGAATAATGATAGGTATTGTGCTCTACAGCAGTTTCGGACTGCAACACGATAAAAATTACTTTTTAATTTTGCACCCGGACCCATAAATTTGGAGTAAGAAAAATAAATTTG
Source organism: Mallotus japonicus (assembly GCA_949634005.1). Taxonomy (NCBI): domain Eukaryota; kingdom Viridiplantae; phylum Streptophyta; class Magnoliopsida; order Malpighiales; family Euphorbiaceae; genus Mallotus; species Mallotus japonicus. Next base: position 3,887 of record CATIWK010153459.1, on the reverse strand, counting down.
CAATCCACAACAGAACTATTCACATCATAGGCCGTGACACGAGAAATTAACCTTTACATTTTCACCAAAAATTTTGTTTTTAGTTTTAGTTTAAATCAGTGGCTAAAGGGTCTAAACCCTTTTAAGTGAATCCAACAAAAAGCAACTTGAAATGCAAGTACCAACTATATGATGCTGTAGCTTCAAAAAATTGGTAGTAGTCAACTGTTTGAACTGAAAATTGAAGTTGAAAACTTAGCATTTGAGCAATAGATCAAGCATCAGCATCTTAGTGCTACAGAGAAAGAAGCTGATATGCTTCAACAGGTTGATTGGGATTCATTTGGTTATTGGAAGCTATGTACTTAGTAAAGATGATACATCAAGATCTGAAATCTTACCAACAACAGAAGTTGACTCTCACCAGGAGCCCATTTATTCAGATCGGTCTTTCAGAACAACATCCTCCCATTAAGTTGGAATCATTTCTAATGTGCATGGTTTCTTGCTCTCAACTGAGACGGTTGGTTTTGCATAGACCAAGCTTTGAATAAGCAAAGCCCATTGAGGGCAAAGAGCCAATGATCTAGAGGCAAGACAAGGGCCAGAGTTAACTTTGTAAATCCGTTCACTGTCAACTTGATGGTTGTAAATCTGTTCACCCTCAACTTGATGGTTAAATCTGTAAACCTGTTCTTTATTAACTTGATGTATTAGAGCATTTACTCTTCTAATTTACTGTTTTGCAAGAAATTGCCTTCCCTTATTTTTCAGTGAAGTGATATAATGAAAATAAATTTCTTATAATTCCTTGACCCGTTCACTAGTTTGATGAACTTAGGCTCATGAAACAGCCTATATTGCACTTCAAAGGAAAGCAGGGGCTTTTTCCTTGCAGAGAAATCAAGCAGGCTACAGGGCATATTCTGCTGTTTCCACCAAAAGAAGAGCATCATAATTCACAAGACACTAAATAGTAGACCAACAAAACATAATTCAACTATCATTAATTAACTGAATAGTGCATACTGCATAGCTATAAACTTGAGCAACTCAGATAAGGAAAAGAAAATAACAATTTAATTAAAAAGAACTTGTCTCAATACTAAAGATGTCTGCAAAATTCCAAGTCTGGCTTTCTCAAAACAGTCAAAACCACCAAAACCAGCAAAGAAACTGAGCTAAGCAAAAACAGCAGAAACTAATTCATCCTCCTAATAAGCTCATTGATATAATTCTCACGATTTCCAGCATCACCACCTTCAACATAATGGTTTCTTTTCTTCTTCAAACCCCCAGATGGAGCACTCAACTTAAATGGCCAGAGAAAATTGTTTGCTTCCTTGAAATGAGGACCAACAGTCATGATCTCATGAATCAAATCTTCCATGCAAATAATTCCAAATTGTCCCAGAGCCTGCAGAAATAGAGATCAACAAATCAACATAAACACATACATTAGAGGGAAATATAAATCAACTGATGAATGGCGTCATGTTCATGCTACCTGTTCAATCACGGAATTATCAGTCAAAGCAATCCTTTGTTTGTTCAGCTTTCCATATCCCCTTTTATAGATCAACTCCCTCACACTTTTAAGATTAGGATATCTACAAAATGAATAAAAGAAATAAAACTAAAGATAAACCAAAATGCTCTATGAATACAGGTTGCATATTCAGAATCTAAGTTTCTTCCTGTGATTAATGATAAGAACCCTTCAGAAAGGGATAACACAATTGAATCAAAAATAGCTAATGGCACATAAGTCAATTCACATAATGAATTGTGATATATAAATCTGCCTTACCCATATGTCACATACGGCTCAACCCTATGTAGCATGTTCATTGTAGCTTTGTTCACTTTGAGAAAAACACCATTGAATATCTGCAATAGCAACAATATCAGGCACCCATCTCAGTTAATCAAACCATAACTGGACAAATGCCATCTTATTTAACTATACAACCAAAAACAAGCTAAATTACCTGTCTTAGACGCAAAAGTTGCAAAATTTTTCTCGTCTTTGGATCCATGGCATTGATACTTCAAGAAAAATCCCACCATGATAAAAAAATTAGAATGACTATATAAAAATACTTCCAATTTAACATTTAAAAAAATCAATCTTCATCACTAAGCTTACCCACGAATACGAATGATGAATAGCAATTTGGCCTCTGGTTCAACATAAAAACCCCCTTTCAATTTGGCCTCTCGTTTCAATCTTATCAACTCATTTTCCTATAACATCATTAATCCATAGCAAAACCCATCACACATTTCAATCCAATCAAAAAGCAGTGAAAGAAAATTAAACAAACTACTTTATTCATATGCATTATGCTGGTGCACCTGTTCTTTGTATTCCTTAGCATATCTCTCAGCATTCTTGAAAATTATCTTCCTGTTTTCAGCATCTTTTTGTTTCTTGATAGCTAATGCTTTGCTCTTCGATAAAGCCCAATCCTCGCTTCTCTTCCTCTTCTTCAGCACAGATTCAGGTACAATTGTAGCTGCTGCCTTAGTTTCTTCACCCATTTCTGATCACAAAAACACTAACACATCAAAACAAGAAAGAAAAAAATGAAAGCAATACCCACAAAAAAGCATGAACAGAAGTTGAGTAACTCATGGGGTTAGCGATTGCATCACCTCCTTAGAAGCTGAAGCTGAAGCTGATGCTGCCGCCACCTAAACAAAAACCAAAGAGGCCAAAACTAAACACCTACAGGTCGAATAAAAAGTACAGAAGAAAAAAAAAAACTAGGGCTTTGATTTGGACATAGTGCCAATTTGCCCCTAAATTTGGATGAAATAGGCAATCAGCCCACAAATTAATTTATTTGGCCAATTTATACAAGAATTTGTCAAATCCAGTCAATAAACCCAAATTCGCTTTTGGAAAATTTCAATTCACTCAAAAAAATTTTTTTTTTGACAAATTCAACCAAAATTTTTATACATTAATTAATTAGTTTCAATTTGTTAAATTTTCAATTATTCAAGACATGCATTAGCAAAAATTAAATTTAAAAATAAAACTTTAAACTTTTAAAAAATATTATTTCAAAATTCTTTTCTAAAAATCAAGTTAAAATGATCAATTATTTTTAAAAATTTAAAACATCTATTTAACTTTTTAATTGAATAGTACTCGAGTATAAAATTAAATATATAATTTTAAAAATTATTCAATTTAATTTTTTAAATTTTTACAGTTACAAATATTAAGAGATATGTGAGTAAGGGTAAGAGATTAAGAATATCAAAATTTTAACTATATATATATAAATCACAAAATATTATTTTTAAAATTTTAATTTTTGAATTTTGTTCAATTTAAAATATAGGGTCATCTTAAAGAAATTATAAAAAATTCTTATTTAAAAAAATTTCTTGAAAATTTAATTTTTAAAATTATAAGTCTTGCATATTTTTAAATTCGATACAAATTGAATCTAAATACTAATTTATCAGACATCAAGGATAAATTACTTAAATGAAATTTTGGAGTGAATTGAGTTTTATTAAAAAGTTTCTTAGGTTATGACTAAAATTGTCAAGTTGGTGGATAAATTAATGAGAAAGTTAATTTATGGACAGATTACTTATTACATGGGGCAATTTGGCACTTTAGCTATTTTTATTTTTTGAATGATAAAATTTCAATTATTACATGAAAAGGGGAATTTCAAAGTATATCACTATAAACTAAAACATTCTCTTTCTTTTATAAAAGAGGAAAACTATACCTAAAAAAATATATTTAAGAAATACAATAGTATAGTAATCCTTCCGGAGAAGACAAAAAGAAAACCTCATTTTAAACATCTATTTTCTATATGCACTGTGGAGGAGTCAAACGGAAGCAATTTGACAATATTCTTCAAATTCTCTCCATA
>CATIWK010153301.1:0-15552 GCA_949634005.1 Mallotus japonicus | reverse complement strand
AAAATCACTGAGTGTATACCGTTATTCCAAAGATCATTTAAACTCAATTCTCATATAATAGCATCAAAACCAAAGTAACATTATATGTTACCAAGTTTACTAGAAAATACACTTTTGCAATCACCAAGTAAAAGAGAGTTTGAATAAAAATCATTTCTTAAACACATATATGGTATATTTAAAACTATGATGTCATACTATTATCCACTCACCTGAAACAAACAAACGAGAATTCTAGCTAGGAGGAGCCGCACAGTTGTCTACACCAAAAGATGGTTCTTTACCTAAATGGAGGAAAGAGGAAATTCTAAATTAAAAGACAAGCCTTAACCTAAAATTCACTATAATCTATATGATATGAAAATGAGTGTTGATGTGAGTTAATGCAAGAAAATTTTGGTTTATTTTATAAAAATTTCTATAGCATTTTAGTATATACAAATGCCTCCCAAAAATTCTCAACACAACCAATACTTATTGCCAACACAATTGTCCAAACCTGGGCTGATCAATATTTTTTTTTAAATACTCATCTCTTCCATAACAACAACAACATCAACTAATAATAATAATAATAATATCAATATTAAGAACTACAATTAAAATTCAGTATTTATGTTAGAAAATCATTCTTAAATCAGAAAATTTCATATTAATATTCACAACTCAATTATAAAAATATTTCAAATTGTTGAAAACATGCATGCACTAGAATGATACATATATTGAATTATTTAAATTCTTAAAATTAATTCTAATAATGTTAAAATATTATCCCTCCAATTTTAATTACCATACTTGAGGAATTATAATTGAATAATAATTTAAATGGATTTTAAAATGAGCTATGAATTGAACCTATGATATGATTACCCTAAATCCCAAAGCTTATGATTTAAATCTAACCAAATATTCATTCAAAAATTATGAGAATTGCTTATCATAATTGAAGGAGATAGGAAACCCCAATTGTTGCAAAACCCTCAAAACAACCAATTACTCTATGAAATTCAAACAACCCAAGAGACAAGGGAAGAATATTTGATGTTTAGAGATGAAGAGCCATGAAAACTTGGAGATTTTTGGTGGAAATTTAGTAAAGATTGACAATAGCTCCCTTTCTTCTTATTTTACTCCCTTTCTCCTCTCTATTTCATTTTGTAGAAGAGCATTCTTCCCCCAATTGTTTCTCCCCCTTTTTTTTTCCTAAAGAGTAACCCTCCTCATTCTCCCAAAATCTAGAGGCTTCTTCTTATCTTTTTTTTTTAACCAATCAAATGTTGCCACAAATGTAAATTCTAGCAAAATTTTAGGAATTTTACATTTAAAATCCCTCAACTTTCATTATATAACTAATTAACTCTATTTAGTTATTTATTTCTACAAATTAAGTTATTTATTTATTTGTTATTAATTCATTTATCAATATTTAATTTCAACCTATAGCTAGGATATTACAATTCTCTCCCCCTTAAGAAATTTCATCCTCAAAATTTAGATACTTGAACAAAGAAAAGGTAAGATCACAAGCAAACACATCCTCTATTTTAGACTCTCCCTATAAACCCTTTTTACATAATAAAATCTCTAGCACTGCAAATGATGCGAAAGAATGCATAGACCTAGGATTAATAAAATATGTACATCTCCACTAAGATAGATATCATGACAGTTGTGACCTCGAGAGATGCTAGTGTCTCACGCAGGGTCATAGCAAAAACTCTAGTCTTAGCTTGTGGCCTAGTAGCCTCTTCACATTGTCTAGGTTGGATGGATGATGTAGAGTAATTTCACCTAATAAAAGTCTACAAAACCAACAACCTATGCTCTAATACCAACAAATGTCCATCCCATCCTTTACCACAATGATGAGTATGACTATAAACTAAAACTTTTGGATCAACCAAGATCACTATAAATAAAATGCTACTAAGTATCATTACAAGGATTACTGTGCACCATATACAGTTAATAGTAACTATTTATTTAACTGTACAATACCTTTAAGGCTTCTCTAGCCAAAATTATCCAAAATAACCAGAGTTAGTTGACTCAACCTCCACTAAAGCTGATAACTGAGGTGCACTCGAGAACAATATGGTAAAATGATCTATCAGTCCACAAAAGAGTCTGAAAAATGATAAAATGGAGGGAATGAGTATGATTACTCAGTGAGGAGATAAGGGTATAACAAAGGGAAACATACAATGAGTTATTATATCACATATTAAGAATTAAATTGTAAGGTATAAAACAAACTTAAATCACTTCAAATGACTTGAATCATAATAAATACATCGAAAACAACAATGAGTTCATCAAGCAAACTTTACGGCAAATCAGTTCACAAACTCATTCTTTAAACCATGTCATGAACAAGTTGAAATGTCAATAAGATCATCAACCAGCTCTTTAGAGCATTTTCATTACAAAGCTCAATCTTATCGAGAGCTTCAAGCAAAACCAAGTAAAATATAGTTAAACATCAACTTGTATACACTCATAGTTGTGTCCTATAAATCCCTAGCAACTCTAGGTGCTGAATGTCTCACCTCGCAACCCAAAGTGCAAATCCTCGTCATACGCATGCGTAGAGACCATACTCGAAGGTAGTATATTTTCTATTTTGCACCCAACATTCAAGGTGTGATTTCATAAGCAACATCATTAAGTGTATACCGTTATTCCAAACATCATTTAAACACATTTCTCATATAATAGCATAAAAACCAAAGTAACATTATATATTCCCAAGTTTACTAGAAAATACACTTTTGCAATCACCAAGTAAAACAGAGTTTGAATAAAAATCATTTCTCAAACACATATGGTAGATTTAAAACTACGATGTTATACCATTATCCACTCACCTGAAACATACAAACGAGAATTCTAGTTAGGAGGAGCCCTACAGTTGTCTACACTAAAAGATGGTTCTTTACCTAAATAAGGGAAATACGAAATACTAAATTAAAAGACAAGCCTTAACCTAAAATTCACTATAATCTATATGAAATGAAAATGAGCATTGATGTGAGTTAATGCAAGAAAATTTTGGTTTATTTTATAAAAATTTCTGCAGCATTTCAGTATATACAAATGTCTCCCGGAATTTTCAACACAACCAATACTTATTTCCAACACAATTGTCCAAACTAGGGCTGCTCAATATTTTTTTTTAAGTACTCATCTCGTCCATAACAGTAACAACATCAACTAATAATAATAATATCAAGAACTACAATTAAAATTCAGTATTTATTCAAAAAAGTCATTCTTAAATAAGAATTTCATATTAATATTCACAACTTAATTATAAAAATATTTCAAATTGTTGAAAACACGCATGCACTAGAATGATACATATATTGAATAATTTAAATTCTTAAAATTAATTCTAATAATTTTAAAATATTATCCCTCCACTTTTAATTACCATATTTGAGGAATTATAATTGAATAATAATCTAAATGGATTTTAAAATGAGCTATGAATTGAACCTATGATATGATTACCCTAAATCCCAAAGCTTATGATTTAAATATAACCAAATATTGATTTAAAAATTATGAGAATTGCTTACAATAATTGAAGGAGATAGAAAACCCCAATTGTTGCAAAACCTCAAAACAACCAATTACTCCATGAAATTCAAATAACCTAAGAGACAAGAGAAGAATATTTGATGTTTAGAGATAAAGAGCCATAAAAAATTTGAGATTTTTGGTGGAAATTTGGTAGCGATTGACAATAGCTCCCTTTCTTCTTAGTTTACTCCCTTTCTCCTCTCTATTTTATTTTGTAGAAGAGCATTCTTCCCCCAATTGTTTTTTTTTTTTTTTGTTTGAAGAGTAACCCTGCTCCTTCTCCCAAAATGTAGAGGCTTCTTCTTATCCTTCTCTTCTCTTATCTTTTTTTTTAAACCAATTAAATGTTGCCACAAATGTAAAATCTAGCAAAATCTTAGGAATTTTACACTTAAAATCCCTCAACTTTCATTATATAACTAATGAACTCTATTTAGTTATTTATGTCTACAAATTAAGTTATTTATTTATTTATTTATTTATTTGCTATTAATTCATTTATCAATATATTATTTTTTTCAACCTAGAGCTAGGATATTACAATGCTGCAGCTCATGCTTGCGCTTAAACTGCCATTCGTCTTAGAAGTGTACAGGAGTGGATCATTCCTCCTGATTTCAATGTCTCTATTTTAGCTCAAGAGAGCATTAATATATTAATTTGATATTTTTATCAAAAAAAAAATTGGACTTAGTTGTAAAATTCGAAATTGATTGGAGGCAATTGCAATTTTATATGTTAATAAAGAAATAATTAAAGAATTAAAAATAATAAAGCACGAAACACAATCGAAAATCAATGGACATTCCAAAAGCGCGTACCAAATTTTTGAACCTGATCTTTGTTGCTGGGGCTTTCTGTGAAATTCAATTGTTGTAAAAATGTGTTATAAACATATGGGTGCACGCTAAGTGGGCAGCCTACATATACCATCAGTTTGTTTTTTTAGGTACAATTCGATGCTAAGATTCAAATTTTTTAAAAAGATTCTATACAGGAGAATTCAAAATAGATTTTTGATAATTCAAACACTTTTAATATTAAAAATTACATTTTACATAAGCAAAATTATAACTAATATTTTTTAAAAAATTACAAAACAAAAATAATTTATAGTTAATTTGAATATTACATCTCAATATATTTTTATTAAATTAATATTTAATAAGTATTTAAATATATAAATTTCAATTAATTAATTATATTTAGTTATAATTTAATGGCATATTTAACAAAACAATAATAATATACAATAAATTATATTTATTTATTTATATATATAAATAAATTTATAATAATAGATGATAATTATTCTCCTTCGGTGTAGTCTATAATCATTTTATTTTTTACAAAATAAAATTTATTTTATTAATAATTACCATTAAACAATTTCATACACTTTCATTTAATAGTAATAAATATAAAGTAAAAACAAAGTAAATAAAAATTAAAGCCATCCTAGAATTTTCCTCCATCTTTAATATTTTTTTTGGAAAAAATGATATTATAATTTAATTTGATTATTTATAATTTTATAAGAAATATAAACCCAATAAAATTTTCAAAAAAAAAAAATATAAACCCAATAAAAAGCTCAAAATCAAATAAATTCATTTCGTCTTCTTCAACTTCTTCTTGATTATCACTCCATAGCTTTAGCTTCAGATGGCGTTAATGGACTCAAACTCTGCAATCTGGGAAGAAATCGAGCGCTCTGAGAGGCAATTCCTATATCTTTTTCTCTATATTTCCTTAAATTTTGTTTAATCTTGAAATACTGTACATTACAAGTTCATCAGTTTGTTCAAGATTATTATTAGAAGTAGAGTTCTATTTCTATAAAGATTCAAACTTTCGTTTAAAGGGTAGATTTTCTTATAATGTGTTAGTGATGAATTTGATTATATGCATGTGGGTGTAATCTTAATTTCAAATTTTACTTTGATTTTGACGATTTTTCAGTTACCTTGTTGCTTCTATGTGTGAGGAGGCTGCATCAGTTGCTTCCTCAGTTTTGAATAAAATATGCAGCAACAAGATTAATAGCAATATGGGAAATCAAGGTGTAGAAAGATTTGAGTTGCATGACATGATGGTATCTGCTGGTATGGTTTTGGTTCAGTCTTTGAGCCAACTTGGCAGGTAACCCACTTTCCACTTCTTAAAAAGAGCTGCAGATTCTTGCAGTCTTGAATTAATCGTCTGAGCTATCGGATATGCTCAACTTGCAAATGAGTTTGGTTATATGATAATGATGCAATTGACCATATGTTGCATTGATGAATACATTATGGTGTGTGAACTTGAATTGTTGGAGTAGTATTGGTTGTGTACAGGTTGTCAATTAGTAGTTTTGATATCTCTGGAATCTTATCATATTGATTATGAAGTTGAAGTTATTTACCTTGATTAATATATGTGCTCAACCTGAACACCTAGATTTAATAGGAAGCTAATCAATGATTCTCTATTTGGATCAACGTCATGAGAACTTTACGTTTCTGCTTTAGTTGTATTGTTTGCTAATTTGTAACTCCTGTTGTTAACTATTTTAATCCATGTTAACAATTTTGCCATCTTAATTCTTATTTCAATTTCACTAGTTTTCAATTTTTCATTGATTTTATTAATCCATTTCAGCCATAGATGCTTTTATGACTCCTTTCCTGAGTTTAAACAAAATTGTCTCATTTCAATATCATTAATGTTGGAATTGCACGGCATGGATGCTGAATGCCAAATGATGCTATCAAACTATAATAATACAAAATATATTGCTTTCCTGCAGGGCATCAGACATTTTGAAGGAGCTTAAACTTCTCTTCATGTCTGTTGAAGCTATCCCTGTTCAAGTTCTTCTTACTGGGTATGGTTACCTCTTTCAACTGTAACCTTTTGACTATTTATATTCAGATGAGAGAATCATTTTAGTAATATGTGAAAGGATTGTCATTTGCTTCTTAATAGCTATCTAATACTTGATTTGCTCACAAATTGCAATACTAGTCGCATCAAATTTTTCATCGGTTTACTCAATGTTCAGGCAATGAGATAATAAAGTCATTTCTTATCAAGGTGAAAAGGATTAATTTCATTTATTGAAAGATTTTTCTGTTTTTCTCATGGTTTGTAGGGGTCTTTTTAACTATGAACTTTAATTGAGCTTCTGTTAAATATTAAAATGGATGTTCCATTTCGATTTTACATAAATGGTAGTCTTACATTCTTTTTTGGTCTAAACCACTCTGACTAATTCAGTTTGACATGGGTAGGACCAAAAGAACAGCGAAAGTCTCCCAACAAGGCAGTCTTACATCTTTAATCCTTCTATTGATTTGATATGCTGCTTCTGGAGTTCTTTTTTTGCCCTCTTTCATTTTTTTTTTTTTTAAATTTTTGTTTATACATTGATCAAGTCCCAAAGAACTCTTAAGCTCTTAATAAAGAGTTCAAGGAACTAGAAAAGCAATAGAATCCCAGATTGGTGGTCATGTAACAAGAAGCTTCAGTAATGAATGTATATTGAAATTTTTCCTCACTTTCCTTCCAATTACACCAATGAAGGCACAGGGTTGTCTACTTTAAATGATCTATCAGTTAATTTTCTTTTTATTATGATATTAATGGATGTGTTTTGAACTTAGGAAAAAGGAAATGCTTAAGGGATTGGGAGTGTGTTAATCTGTGCAATTTTTGTTTCAGGGTATGCCTTCAGATATCAGGAGGCTCACCTTTAGGCATCCGAGAGTTTCTTGAGGAATTCCTTAGCAAGTGGCATTTTGTGGATGGAAGATATAATGTTCTTGTTGGTGCGCAAATAGAAGCCAATGTGCAGTATGGGTATGATAGGAGCATCATTTTGGAAGTTGATGAGTATATGGAGATTGTTGAAATTTATGCTGTGTCACTTCTTGGCACAGTTTTGAAAGATTTGGACCTTGCAATCACTTGGGTAGAAAAAGCTGCTTTACCTGAGGAAAGACGACAGGTAAATCATGGTCTTTGCATCTTATATTGGTGTCAACCAGTTTTTTGTTTATATATAGTTACATTGTGGTACGCATTCATAAATAGATACTTCATCTATGCATAGAGATTTATGTTGATTTTTTCCAGATTTTTGAATTGTATGTTTCTGAAATCTGTGCTACAAATTTATGTTTGGGAGATTTTAAATCAATCAATAGAAACTTAGTGCTATTAGGCTTTAGGACTATGAATGAAAGGAATTCTAATGGCTTTTGGTATTCTGCTTATTTTTTTTCCTCCTGCTACACCGGTAACAGAAACAATTTTCTTTTTCCTAAAGTTTTCTTTTTTCCCCTTTAAATTCTCTTAATGTTGGCCTTCATAAAACTAGCGTGTGCAAATGTGCCAAGTCCACCATTATTCTTCTACTTTTAACGCTTGGCCATTGTTGCCACCAAGCCATGCCTAAAACTAGTAAAGGTTGCGGTCATGAAAATTCTACATTTAAATAATTTTATTAGATCATGAAAATTCTATCAGATTGTTATTTGCAATAAATGACTCCAAATGGGGTTTGTGTGTGATGTTTTGGCTGTTAGAATTTTTCCTGTTTTTGAATTATGAATTAATTTTTCGTTTGCATGAAACCTTCAATGATATAACCTTTAACTTTATTATGTCCTTGATTGGATTGATGTCTACACACATGTACACATGTAGTAGCATCTTGTTTTTACTGCTCTGCTATTCTATTCCAGGGGCTTTTGAGAAGATTACACTCCTTATACTCTGTCAGAGAAACCAATTCATCACAAGGCTCCTCAGTTTTGCCAGCTAATAACCATGATTCTTGCTGTTTAGCATCAAAAGAACTTGATGTTTTGAAGGAGTCTTCAGAAGTTTTAGAAACCAATTACCTGCCTAATGGTGCAAATAACACGAAGCAAGAAATTTTGAAATTGTCCAGACGTGTGAACCCATGTTTTTGGTGGTTCCGCACTATTAATTTGAAGTTTGGGAATGCAAGATTGATCATTTCTAATGGCAAGATTTTGCTGGGGTGCTTGGCATTTCTTGTTTATTACATTATGCGGAGGAAACAAGCTACCTTAAAAGGGTAATATATCTTATTTTTGTGGTTTATTTTCCATGCCTGCTTTGTCAAAAACAGAGGGATAATATCCTCTTAGATTCTTCATTCAACTTGCATTAGGCCACAATTGGCCAGCACTCAAGTATCATGTAATGTGAAAACTAAAATAAGACAATATTAGTTGTGCTTCCTTCTTGACAGTTAAAAAGAAATGACTATTGATGAATGATATTTAGTGTATATTTGCATTGGTGGCTGCTGCATTCTTGTTTCTAACTTATCCTTGATGGCTTTCCTTGCGACATTATTAATTTCCCTTTGTTAATATCTGAGCGTTTTGTGTTACATGCTCAAGTAAACAGCAGCTAACTTTAGCTTCCAGGGTAGAGTAATGTGTCAAACTGCAATTCTTAGGTTATCAGCTGTTGATCATTTCTCATGCAGCAAGCCTCTTAAGAAAATATACTCCTATCAGATTTTTTATATTGGAGCCTTTTGAGCCCACATAGCATTGGATATCAGATTGATTGTTTATTTGAACTGTGTGAAAAGATGTTGTATTGATTGGAGCTGAAATGTTCCAGCCATATGCCTAAAGAAGGATGGCAACTCAGTATGGATTCTCCAGACAAAGCAAGGTTAAAAAAAGGGGAAAGATTTGGCTTATAATTTTTTTTTTTTTTTAATCCCCTGAACTGGGTATCATCTTGAACATTTAAAGAGCCAATGCTTGTAGCCTAGTGGTGGAGCAAATTTTCTTTCCCTTTAATTGGCTTTCATGTCCAATGACTTCTGTTGTTTATTATGTTTCAGGATCATCAGGAGACAAGTTTTATCCATAAAGAAAGCTTTGGTAGATTTTTGGCAGCTTTCATTTTCATACCAAGTGAACCCCCTGGCAGCTGTTCAATCTCTTCCTACTGCAACACAAGGAGGTCGGTGATGACTTTCAAGGAAGAAAAAGTTTCACTAATATCTTTGGTTGGTATATGTTGTATTCCTTTCTCGTGGATGCCTTCATTTCCCTCTCTTTTTACACGTCATAATCAGATCGATGCCAAAAAAAAAAAAAAAAAAAAGCTGCCACCCGTCTGCTATTTGAGCATGTTAGCAGCAGTTCTGTCATATCTTTCATTTCATGGAACTGAAAATCCATCTCATGTCAATAAGATGAAGTTTTTGTTTTCATCTCTCTTTCAGTTGTGGGTTTGGTTTTCACTTTCATTTACCATCTTTTTTAGTTTTATTTTACCATGACCAATTGTATATGTCTTCATGTCCATTCACCAGCAATAGCTCACATTTTTTTAGCATATGTTCATGGCTATACATGTGGCTTGAGAGATAGAACAGGGAGAATACAAGTGTATTATCACAATAATTTTTAACTTAAGTTGTGTGGTAATTAAATATTAATGATTGTACAGAATGAGAAAGCCAAGACAGTTACATGAATCTTAGTGTTTTGATCATCCATTGATTTCTTTTCCTTTCTTTTCTTTTTTTCATTTAAACAGATAAATAGATAATAATGTGATTAAACTTGTAATCATGTCAATGTAATGCTTGTAGTTTGGATCTCATGTTTTTTCCTCATTCTCACTTGTGAGCTGTGGAGGTTATTCAGTCTGAGAGGAATAATGCTTCCCTCGAACAAGATTCATGGTTGCTGTGTTAACTCTTTTTAAGAGATGAGTAGAGAAGTGTCAAGCATGATGACAGGGTTGCCATGTGCTATATCTTTTTTTTATTTAAGTATGCAAATTCTTTTTTGGGTGCATTAACTGAATGAAAAAGCTCCTCCCTACAAGGGTTCTTTACAAAAAATAAATAAATAAATAAATAAATTTTTTTGAACTCAATAATAACTAGGCTGATTTTTTCTTACATGACTCAATTGGGCTGATTTCATGTTTCCACACCCCTAACTTTGCCAATTATGTACCCCACATGAGTAGCTCTAGTAAAAAGCGTGGACATCTTGTTGAGGAGAGGCGGATTTAAACCTCTCACTTCCCTCACCTCTCCCTTATAGTGTTGGGAATTAGTCATCTCTATAAGTTGTTAAAAAAATAAAAAAATAAAAATTCGCCAATTCTCAATTTATGTATATTTCAGTTGGCTATATTAACTGCATATGCTAGAAATATTTGTACAATGATGTATTAATTTCAATAGGCCATTTTATTCTTATAGTGCAATCACTTTTTTATGCTCAAATTTGAAAATGTATAGTTTATACCTCCACTCCAAACTGTTTTAGAAAAGACCAATTACGGAAAAATGCAACTCTGTAAATTAATTATCCATTATAGCCGGCATTCCTACACCCACATTATACGGCCAGCTTTCAAATAGCTAATCTTGCTAATGATTTTGAAAATTAGGAGTGAGCAAAATTCAACCGCCTCCAAAAATTTGAATTTTTATTATTTTTTTTAAATTTTCATTCGTAATTGATCCAACTGAAAAATCGAATATTATTATATATAACCAAGATATATCAGTAGAATGATTGTAGAAAGTGGTGAGGTGGTGCATATTTGTCATTGAAGGTTGACAGCTCAAATTCAATGTGGGTGGAACTCGACCCGGAGCTCCCAAGGACAGAGGACACGCGCCAACCACTAAACTACTAGGAATTGTTTGTTATTTTACTTCTTTTTTTTTTTTTTTTATCATTTAATCGGTAATCAAAAACTGACCCCGTAAAACCGACCCAAATCTCTAATTGCACACCCCCTATAAAAAATGGCCGTTAATATTGAAAATGGCTATAAATATGACACTTTAATGAACCCTATTGAAAATGGCTCTTAATATGACACTAATGACAAACTACGCCCCGTAAATCCTTAGGTCACCGCTACATTTTAAAATACTGCCACCAAACTGGTATTTTTAATTGCTACTTGCGAAATTGAATCAATAACTTAACAGCATTAGCATATACACTCACTGACTGCAACAGCAATTATGTACGATAAACTGTGACATGCTTTTTTACTAAGTGTTCTGAAGTAAGTGCTTCGTGTTAGCCAATTATTGAAATTTCATGTTGGTACTCCATTCATCTGTTTACTTTACAGTTACAATGTAGTCATTCGAAACAAAATTTCATCATAATCATCCACAATAATGAATAATAAAGAAAACCAGGAACAAACTTTCTGTAGGGATGCATCTAAACAAGCCGTGTTAGATTTCCACAGGTAACAAACCTGAAGATGAACCAAAACTTGGACGTAAAATCTAGAACAAGTTTGAACCTGAAGATGAACTAAAACTTGGAACAAGTTTGAAGTTCACCGACTCAATCAACTGATCAAAATGGTGCAACTCAACTCCCTATAATCATATTTAGAATGGTATGTGCTTCAAGTGATCATTGCTGCAACTAGTCGTATATGAGAGTCCACGCAGCACAAAACACTAATATTGCAACTCTCTTAATGCTGAATAGTTGCATTCATATGACACATCAAAGCCGAAGACATCAATATTTCAGATGTTATCCCTATGACAACCTTTAGAATTTACAGAATCGACACAGAATTTGAGAAGATCACGCGTGATTCACAAGAAGTGTCTTTTACAGCACATGATTCCAGATGAAAAAATTACATGCTTAAAAACAGGTTCTCCAAAATACATAAATTGGATGCAATATATTCCATTTTCCATATATTTCAGGGCTTTTTTTTTTCTTTTTTTCCTGTTCCTCCAGTAATTCATTATCCTACAATCATACTATCTCATCCAATATAACTTAACCAAAAGACATTTGATTCTCCATTGGAAGGAGCAGCTAAGTAAATATATGGCCCTGCCTTACATGAATTAATAATAATCTATTACAGCGAGATTTCAGAATGTAAGGACATCATCCAATCCCCACTTACCCTTTATGAAAAGTTGGACCATTTCCACTAGTCAATTGATTTAAATTTCTGCTAACCAAGTTCTAGCAACTTCAAGAACCTAACCCCTCTCCTCAAACTTAAAATAAGTACAATCACACGAGGATATATCTGATTTAACCAGAATGAGAAACGTTGGATCCAAATTAAAAAATGCACATGTTTCCTTCCTTCTCGCTCTCTACACATCCCAAATTGTTCTAAAAAAAAATACTAATATGGAAAAGTCCAAATCGGTAAATTAAGTATCCATTATAACCAACAACAATCCTACACCAACAATCCATGGCCAGCTTCCAAATGGCTAACCTTACTAATAACATTGACAATGGCTGCTAATGTGACACTTTAATCACAAACCGTGGGTCACCTCTACATTTTTAATTGCTGCCACCAAACTGGCATTTCTAATTGCCACATACTGAATTAAATAAAAAACTTAACAACATTAGCATATATACTCACTAACTGCATGTACAATTGGCACACAGTGAGAATGAGAATCAGCAAATTCTCAGAAACCAATAAACTGTAACACACTTCTCTGATATGTGTTCTGACTTTAGTACAAATTCAAGTGTTACTGATTAAATCAGCCAATACGAAATTTCATGCCAGTATTCCATTCATCTGCTTACTTTGAAGTTCACAATGTAGTCATTCAAAACAAAATTTCATCATAACCATCAACAATAATGAAGATAATAATTATAAAGGGAACAACTATTATTATGAAAAAAATTATAATAATAATAGAAAAAACAAAGGACCAGCATCCAATACAGCTGCTACAGGGATGAATTAAAACTCGGGTGCAAAAACTAGAAAGAGTTGAGGTTCAGCGACTGAATCAACTTATCAGTGGTGCAATTCAACCTACTATATCATATTTATAGCAGGAGAATTAAAAAAAAAAAGGAAATATATGTGGTTCAGGTGATTATGGCTATTAGTCCTACATTATGTTTGCATACACGGGAGTCCATGTGGCACAAAACACTAACACTGCAACACTGTTAATGCTGAATAAACTAACTACAACATATCAAAGCAGAAGACATCAATGTTTCAGATGTTATCCCTTATAATAACAACCATTTGAATTTACATGACCAACTCAGACTTTGAGAAGATCAAATGTGATTCACAAGAAAGTGTCTTTCACAGCACATGATTCTTTAGATAAAGCCAACCCAGTGAAACACTTATGATAAAATACAGACTCAAAATATTACAAACTAAAAACAGGATGCCAAATGTCCAAACCCTTTCCAAACTTAAAACTTCCAGATTTCTATAAGGTTGGTACAAGTTGTCCCAAGAAATGCATTACGAATATAAGATAAGATCTTGCTAATTAACCAATATATGTAAATTAATCTTTGTAATTTAAAAAAAAAAAAACATTACAAAACATGACAAAATTTTATTTCTCCAATATACATAAATTTGCTGCAATATACTTCACTTTGCATATATTTCATGGTTTTTTTCCTATTCCTCCGATAATTCATTGTACTAGAGTCATAATATCTCATCCACCATATCTTAACCAAAAGACATATTTGATTCTCCATTAGCAGGAGCTGCTAACTAAAAATATGGCCTTACTTTATATGAATTGACAATCTATTAAAGCAAGATTTCAGAATGTAAATCATCCAATCTCCCCACTTATCTCTACCAAAAGTTGGATTATTTTCATCAGTCAACTGGTTTAAATTTCAGCTAATGAAGTTCTAAGAAGAAAATAATAGTTCTTCCTAAACTTGAAATAAGTACAATCCCATCAGGATAAATCTGATGTACTGGAATCAGAAACCAAGCATCCAAATAAAAATCCACATGTTTCTCCTTCCTTCTCCCTCTCTATACATCTTAAATGCTACTCATATTCATATCAGTACCAAAATTGTCCATCAAAATTTCCAAACTCAATGGTTAACACATTTACTTAAAATCTTTGCACTCCGATGATTTTCTGCATAAATTATGCACTGAAAACAAAATCTCCCCATAATTTAAATATTGCACTAATAACAAAATCTAAGAACACACACAAACACACATCATTTCTAATCACCAGCAACAGCAAATTTTACACTAATCACATAATCCAACCCTGTGAGCATCTAGTTACCAACAATATCATGCATCACAAAGAAAAGAGAATAATAAAACAACCACAAGTTACAAAGACTTTAAATTTTAGCTAATAAGAGGTCTAAATCCAAATCACACAATCTAATACTCATAAAAACATACCTGCATTAAAAGCCACAGAATCCAAATATACACTACAATTTCATTAAAATAACACACAAAACCCTAAAATTGGAAAAAAAAAAATACATGTTCTGTTAAATTAGGGTTTCCATTTTTTTTTTTTTACTTATCTTTAGTAGAAACTCCATATTTCTCTTGCATCTTGGTAATCTCTTCCTGTTTTTTCCTCTGATCAAATTTCTTGCTCATCTTCGCTTGTTGATAGTACAAAACGATCAAATACCTATTCGCGACATTGAAACCGGACAAGTGATCCACCGCTGTTTTGGCGTCGTAGATATCTTCGTAGACCACAAAAGCAGTCCCCCGCGTATCTTTGTTAGTTCCGATTCGAATTTGGCGAATTGCTCCGTATTTTCCGAAAATATCGTACATCTCTTCGCTCGATATGTTGAACGGAAGGTTTCTCACGTACAGAACCCGATTCACCTCCGGTGGAAGACGCGTGTTGCCTTTCCGGAGATTGATAGTCGTCATTTCGAAGAATTTTTTGAGGAGTGTTTGGTCGCCAAGAATCAGACAGAAAATTGTTTCAAAAAGAAAACATAAAATAGCTCAAGTGGAAATATTTATCGACGAAGAATGGCGGTGGACCGGTTAATTACAGAAACCGGATATATTTATTCTTAATTACAGAATTTGATGAACATTAACTAGGGTTAAATGCACCAGCAATATATAGACTTTCACTTCATC
>CATIWK010153224.1:0-17736 GCA_949634005.1 Mallotus japonicus | reverse complement strand
TAAATATTATTTATATAGTTAATTTTACTATTGAGTGTATAAATTTAGTGTTATTAACTAAATGAACATTTTAGTGTATTTATTAAATTTTTATTTAATTTCAAATTAATTTTCGGTATATATATATATATATATATATATATATATATATATATGTATACTTGAGATAAATGAGTTTTTATTTGATTTTAATTAAAATTATAATGTATATTATTATTTTATTTATCATAGATGAAAATTTTCATTTGTTGGCCAAATTAGTAATTTATGTATTTATTTATTTCTATTTAATTTTCGGAATTTTTCATTTAAATATATAATTATTGTTGTATTTTATTAATAGAGTAATTAAAATGACGTAAGTGAATATAAAAAAAAAGGATTTTAGGAATTTTGGTGTAAATTCCATATTTCAAAGTATAAATGTATACATTTGTTGTTAAAAGAAATTTGTTTTAGAAATTTATGTTCTCTATGAGTAATTATTGAAATTTATACTAAGTATAACTATTGAATTTAAGTAGTGTTTTAAATTAAATTGATTTGTGAGTATTTATGATATATTAAGCTTAATTTAAATATTGATTACTTTATGTTATTGACTAAGTTGAGAGATTATATTGAGTTATTAAGTATATTTAATTATATATGGGAATTTTATATAATTATTTATAATTAAATGTTTAACTTTTGTATACTATTATATTCATAAATTGCATAACTTTAAAGATAAGCTTTATTTATATTAAGTATTGCTATTATGTACTATCTTTTCAAGAAAACTTATGTAAGGTATTTAAATAATATTTTAATGTTGAGTGATGATTTTAAGAACTATATATGCTGTATATTAGAGTTGTGAATTGGAGCTCGGTTGGGCAATTGTGCAGTTTGGGGGCCCAACCGAGTCTAGTTTAGTAGAGTTGTCTTTTTAATCAGTCTTTTCTGTAGAATTCTAAAATATTAGGATTCTATTTTAATTCTATTTTATTCTTTCTTTAGTTGCACCTCCCGTAGAGTCTTCGGGTCGAGGTCGAGCACGACTTCCCAGAGGAGCACATTCAAACTGTAAGTTCATAATTGAACTGTGTGTAGGTTTTCTGATTTTAAAGTATAAATATGTCGAGCATGCATATGTTAAATCTTTATTTAATTATTGAATTGCTAATTTAATTTAGTTTATTTTATTTATTGTAATTTTCCTTGTTTAGTTATGCTTAATTATTTTAAATAAATAACGGTAGAACGGGCTACCTGATGGGTTTCATCGAAACCGTGTGCGCACCGGTAAGATTGAGAGTGAGTGATGATAGTGTATATGCTCAGTTGATGTTGTGCTCTCGGGCTATTAGTAAATGTTAATACTACTAGGTCTGGTAACTCGGTGGATGCTGTGCTCTCGGGACTGCCAGTAGTATTTGGATTAAGTGAAATGACTGCGGTTGTAACTCGGTTGATGCTGTGCTCTCGGGACGGCAGTCTTTGGATTAAGAAAGTCGAATGACTTTTAGAATTTCGAGAATTAGGAGTTCTACCAAGTTTTCAGAAAAAGAATTTTAACATATGGTTTTATTAAAAGTTTTTCCTTATTTATTTACTTGGTTAAAAAATTTTCAAATGTAATATCTATTTTACTTTAAAATGTTTTCGAAAATGATTTTTATAAATGTTTTAAAACCAGTATGCATTTTCATAAAGTTGATTCACTCAGTGAGGTCTGATTCCCCTCAATATTTTTTTTCAGGACCTCACAGTCAGCTTGTCTGTACTTCTACATTGCGCCGTGTTCGTTCGTCCCCGGCCGTATTATGTATGTCAGATTAGATTATACCTTGTATAAGTAAATTCTAGACATTGCAGTAGTTACTAAAAGAAACTGGATTTTATTTGTATTATGATTTTATTTGAGATGAGACATTATATTATTGTATTTGAAAAATATTTTATTTTTGCATCTGTAGATTTATGTGTTGTTGATGGAGTTATTATGCATTATGACTTTATGCATTGATGTTTAATGTTTTTATTTGGAGAAAAAAATTTTTAGGCTTATTATGAGTTTCGGATACTTTATTTATTCTCATTCCCTAGTGTCGATCACGGACTTATTAGTTCGGGTCGTGACAAGGCATATATATATATATATATATACGCAAACATGTGCGAAAGAGAAGAAAGATAAAAATCTAATACTTAATCTATTGATTCTTTAAAAGGGAATATAATATTAGACTACTCAGTCTTTAACCGCTAACTACATTTTACAATCGCATAAAAATTACTGTAATATTAATTTTTTAATTATCAGTATGTATAACTTTTTCTCTTATGAATCTTTAAGAATATACATGTTTTATTTATTTATTTTTTTGGAGCAAAGAGTCTATTTCACCAAGTCCCTTCCAAGGAATAAAGAAAAGGGAATTAAGGATAAGGAGAAAAAAGCGATGGTCCACCTATGGGTATATATATTGTATTCCACAGGAATATGAGGTTCCCATTTCTACAATTTATATTTATGCATGTTCTTGAGAGATCTTTACAGCTATTCTCTTAGCATTACCACTTTTGAATCTTTTTGATTGAGTGAATATGTGGGGCTTAGGATCAAACCAAAAAAAGAGAAGAATTGAGTGAATATGTGGAGCTTAGGATCAAACCAAAAGAAGAGAAGAATATGCGGAGGTTGAGTTAGGGTAGTGCTTTTTGTATCCCATCAACTTGTGAGTTGTGGCTCTTGATTTTGCCTGCAGGGACCATGTAATATGTGCATAAAGGAATCAAGTTCCCTCTCCTTTGTTTTTTTATAGTGATTTACAAGTGGTTGGCGCATAGGCAACCTCAATGCCTTCCAGAGCTTTGTTATCGAATAGCTCTTATTTTGGTTCTTTCAGAGATTGTATATCTCTTGTTGTATTGCCTCCGGGCTTTCTTTGCAATGATATTGCCACTTTCTCAATATATATATATATATATATATATATCCAGCCAACAAAGCTAACTTAAACAAATTTTCTCCACTTTTAAAGTAAAAAGAAAATCTCCATGGATAATTTATCGAATTTAAATATATATATATATGAAAAAGAATAAAGAAATTTTTTTCATTATTGAAAACTGAATCGAATTATGAAAAAAAATATTTAAGGAAAAGAAAAATACTGGCTTTAAAGATTCGAACCGTAAGATCTCATGGGCCAAAATAAATATACTTTCCACTAAACTAAACGTACTTTTATAAAATATTTCATACATATATATAAATTTTCGTTTGTTTGGTTAATTTGGTTTTTTTCATTTTTGAAAATTTGCAAACCGAACAAAACTGTAATTGTCAATTTTTGGCTCGGATTTTTATTTTGATTCAGTTATTCTCACCCTATATATATATATATATATATATATAGCTGTTGATGAATTAGATTACAATTTAAAAAAAAAATCGAAATTGAATTTTTGAACTATAGTCATTTTTCTTAATCTATCCTATTTTAAAAATTGTGGCGAATTGGTATATGATATTTTCAATTTGTTGTAAATCTATCATTGGTCAAAATAGCATATGCCAATACAAATATGACATGCTAATATAATATATATGTGTAAATTATTTGCTGATGTGAAAATTAAAAGAAGAAATTAGTAATTTTTGTATCGTTAATTTTCATCTTTTATGCAAATATTTTTTTTATTTTCATTATGTAAATTTTAAAATATTAGTTAGTTATTTTTGAGGTATCAAAATTTTTCTAACCCAAATCAATGTACCTTTTTTATTTCTTTTAGTTCAATTATATTTGTTACATTATTTTTGCATATTTTATTCTCAAATTTTCACAACAATTTAACTTACCAATTTTGCAAATTATTTTAATTGTACTTAATTTTAAAATTACTAAAAACTTTTATAAATTAAAAATTAGAATTTAAAAATATTAATTTGACAATTGTTATCATTAATGACAACATACAAAATTACTCTACATATAATTTAAAAAATATTTGTCATTTATCTAATTTATTTATAATATTTGAAGAACAATAGTAATAATTTTAATTTTTCACATTAAAAATAATAAAAAATTACACTGCTTTATTCAATCAACTTCATAATTTATTTTAGTTTTATTCAATTTTAAAATTATATTTAGAGATCTACATAATTTATTTTTTTTTGTGATCATGTGCATATTTTTATAAAAAATTAAATCAAATATTCATAAAAATACATTTAAAATTTGTGGCAATTTTTTTTACTTGGTTGTGATCCCAACTTATTAAAATAAAAAATAAAATTAAAGTTAATGATGGAAAAATTATTAATTTTTTTCTTATTTCCACATCAGCAAATAATTTACACATGTATACCATGTTAGCATGAGCATACGCTATATAATATAGCTGTTGATAGATTTGCAACAAATCGAAAAGGTCATATATCAATTTATTATAATTTTTAAAATAAAATAAATTGAAAAAAATAATTATAATTTATGTAGAATTATGCAATAATCCTTTGTAATTTTATAATATTTATTGATTCGCCTTGTGATTTTTTTTCTTTTGATAAAAATAAAAGTATTTTTATTGGGTTGTGAATTTTTAAAATCTATTGCTAACAATTTTTTTTGAATAATTACACAAAACATACACGGTACATTGAGTTAACATGTCACTTAACAAAACGTAATTTTGTTAAGCACGGAATCTATTGCTAACAATTAACACTTCAATTCTAAATTAAATTCAGCAGTCAACATAAAGCTTGGAAAATAATATCATATTGTAGGAAACATTGCAATCAATTTGCACAATTTCCCATTGAAGAGTACGTCTAAAAGCTGCCAAATAATCAAGAAAATCCCAATCTTGTTCATAATGAAAAATTCGAGAAAACCCAATTTTTTTTTTTTAAATTACAAGATTTACTGTTTATGCACTATCACTGAGATAATTGCTAACTGAGTAAAGCTTATGTATACTATTATTCATGCAATTGCTGATTGAGACAACCCAATTGGTGATTGATACACATACACAATAAATTGATATTTTTCCTCAAAAGTGAGCACAGATACTTTCCCACTATCAAACGAAATTAGTTGCCCTTCAATTGCTGGTAATTGAATTTGAATTTTGTAAAGTCTGCATTTAAGTATGAATACACCAACAAAATGTCCACTTCACAAAATTATTATACTTCCACTTCTCTCTTTTTATTTTAGTGGCCGAATGCACAGTTTTGGTGTTCAAACTTTAATTTATTTCACTTTTCAAATTTTATTATTTTTTATCATATACTTTAACTTTAATTTAGAGCTTATATACATAAAATAAGCGCATTTATTTTACTTCTTGATATATATATATATATATGTTGATGTGTATTTTTATATCATTATTCTATATTTTTTAAAAAATTTTTGCTTCTACTTTTTTTTTATATATAGCACAGAAACAAAAAAATAGAAAAACATACAACATTTCTTAAAAATATAAAAGGCGAAAATGTGTAAATATTAAAAATATAGGGATATATAAATAAATATTAAAAATATATAAATATAAATTTTATATATAAATATTAAAAAATTATTTATTCCATCAATTAATAGAATAAATATAAAAATTATTTGATTTAATTAAGAAAAATATATAATTATTTTTTAGTTTGTCTTTTTTCTTATTTAAAAAATATTAAATAAATATATATTCCAAATTAAAAATGTATTTTCAAGTGGAAAACATATTTTTTAATTTTTCATATTTATAGAAATGAACCCAAAATATTTCCCACTAGTTTGCTGAAGTTTTTGATACATAAACGTTTCCGAAACCCGACAATTATACCGCCCTTAACATCTCAATCTCATCTCACCGCCACCACTCACATCACCTATACACTCACCGTTAATCTCAACTTCACCACCATCATTATCGATATTTTCATGCATTTCAAGCATGTTAATGTCAATTGTTTAATTTATCATTTCTTTCTTGATGGAGAGAAGATTGGGTCAAAGTAGAAATCTTTTACCATTCTGAATTTAAATTTGTGAGAGAATAAAACTCATTGTTGATCCTTCCTGCTGCTACATAAAGAAAAAAATGTGGTTAGGTTCTTGGCTGCAAAAGTCTGCAACTAACGATTGAAGAAAATAAATAGATGGGAACAATTTATGGGTTAATCACTTTTCAAGGTTTCATTTGTAAGGTTTTATTTGTTTTCAAGATTGTTGAGTTGGGTTGTGAAATTTTCTGTAGGAATCCAAACTGAGTCAATACTGAGAACAATTGAGAGGAAGAAAATAAATATTGGTGATTATGGGAAAGGTTACTGTGATTTTTTATTTTTTATGGGTGGCTTTAATAAAATCTTGAATTGAGTGTGGTTTGATTTGTTTTTGTTATTTGAATTTGTTCATTAATGTTATATTTGTTGTATTAATCAAGATTGATAGGTTTTCTTTTGATTGGAAAAAGAAAAAAAAAAGGTTTACAAGTTGTGAGGAATGTGGCCGACGGGACAATGGATAAAGGAGAAAAGTTTTTTTTTTTTAGTTCTTTTATTTTTTATTTTGTTTTATTTGAAATATATTTTTTCCACTCCACTCTCTCAAGCGTGTTCGAACATAGACTATTCTCTTTTTTTCTAAAATATTAACTTATTAGGGTGTGCAATATTCACGTTTATAAATTCAGGATTTCCTCTACTACTTTTTGATGTGAGATTCACATTTCATCCGTAACATTCTATCCCACCCGATTGTGCTACGCCTTCGTTGCACAAGCTCTGTATGTGTCGGAGGAAAGGACCCACCAAGCAATATTTAAAGATTGAACTGTTGCTCTGATACCACTTTTTATAGGGGTATTACCTTCATTTTAAAAGACTAACTTATTAAAATGTGTAGTGCCCACATTTATAAGTACATGACTCCTTTTACCACTTTCCAAATGTGGAGTTCACATTTCATCAGGACAATGTCTGTCCATATTGGTAAACAATGAATTAAATTAAACTAAAAAGCTATTTTTTAGGGGTGAAATTGGTTTAAAATAGGAGTTGATATGTACAATATAAAAAATAAAAGGTGAGGAGTGAAATAGAAATAAATTAAAATGGTAAAATTTAGGGGTGAAAGGATGTATCTAGCCCTTTTTTTTATTTGCCAAACTTTTTGCTCAAATTAGAGAAATTATGCAACTGTAGTTTCAAATCAGCAATTCTAGTTAAAAATAGCAGTTTCGCAAGTAATTATATGATTAATTCAAGTCTTGGATTTCAGTTACAAATTGTTTACAAATTATTTTTATGAGTTTATTTGAGTAGAGATTTTTGCACTCCATCCTTTTATAAATGCACTCCATTTGAATCTTTATATTAGATATAATGACTTTAGTACTTCATTCAAAAATTATATTTCTATCAACTTAATTAATATTTGTAAAATATTTCTTTAAATTATTTTATTTTATATTAATTTTTCACTACATGTAATATTTTTAGTATTATATTCTTCCATTTTATTAAAAAATTTTAATAGAAACTTAAAATTAAATTCACCATTAATTTTTTTTGTTGTACAATACCATTCTGTTAAAAAAATTAATAAAAAACTTAAAATTAAATTCACAATTGAAAATTTTTTTTACCATATATAAACACTTGAAATGTTAATACAATTAAAAAATTAAAAATTAATCTTTGACAACTAAATTCATAAAGAAATATAACCGTTTTTTAATAAAATTTTAGCAATATAATTTGAACACAAAAATAAAATAATATGAAAAATTAATAAAATTACAAATAGCTCTTATTTGCATTCAAGTTATTGATTGACTATGTATACATAATTAAGTTAGTATTTTATTTTTGAACAACTAATACAAATAGTTAATTTCCAGCATCATAAGGGGATGAACATATTGATTGTTGTGGAAAATAAACTTTTCATAATTTAATGAAATAATAAAATATAAATTATTTTGAATTAAGGATAATTAAGTCATTTAAACTATAAATGAAGTCAAAGTAGAGTGCAATTATCAATAGGAGTGCAAAAATTTCAACCCTTTATTAATTTTGTAACATAACCCTTTTCAAAATTATAAACCACTTTTTATCTTTTAAAATAAATTTAATAATAACTTTTTATTCAAAATATATTTTATTTAAATCATTTAATTCCAATAAAATAATATAAATTATCTAATATTAATTAATTAAAAATTATATTAATTACACTATTTTATCATATATTATGATAAAATTATAACCGTGTATAATATAAAAAAATAATCCTTTTTCAGTACAAACATATATATCTATACAAATAAACTATAATATCAAATTAATACTTATTTAATCATAACCATTGATGCACAAATGATATTGATATACAAAGATAATCAATGGTCGTATATAACCATAATATAAATGTTTGTACGTAACAAGACTCCATATTTATATTAAAGTTAAATTGGAGTGAGTAGAGTTAATTGTCTAAAAAAGCCCTACCTGCATTTTTCTCTCATTTTTTCTATTTGTTCTTCTTCAAAAGCTTTCATTTTCGACTGTCACCAATGATCTCTTATTATTTTTTGTTTTATTTATTTTCTTTTATTTTTTCATTTAACAAATACAGATTTCTATTTGTTGTGTTTATTTTTTGTTGGAATTTTTAAATATTCGTTCATGAAATTTTTACCTTTTATGGAATGGTATTCCTTTATGTATTTAAAATATCTATTTGAAAATTTTGCATATGTTTCTATAATTGAACTCATTTGAAAACTAAAAAATCGATTTATGACTAATCAAAACTATTAAGTAAAGTATACGGATTGTTGAATCACAAATTAAAAAAGCTTTTTCAATGCTATTGAAAAATAAACTAATGATATTTTATTTTAATATTTTTTAATTCTATTTTTATTTATATTATATTTTTATTACAATAATGCAGGAATGGTTTTTTTAAATAAAAAAAATTAAGTTGAAGTTGAATTCTAAGACAGAATGAGCTAGTTCTATCAGTAAATTCAACTCGTTTTTGGACAAAGTATTAGTAGTTTTTGAACGATTTGCACTTTTTGACTACCAATAATCGAGTGACCTCTTCCCTTTCATATTCAAATTATTGATTGTCTTGTCTAGAATCTGCTTCACAAATTGTGAAAAATCAATAATTCAGTCATTAAAGATTGGAAAATTTAGTGTCGGACTCTTTTTTTTTTCTTTCAAGTATATGAGTATTCAAAATTCTAACATTTTCCTATTAGAAAAATTTTACTAACATTTTCTATAAATTTTCTATTACATTAATTCTCTCTATATTAATCTTTTATTTTAAAATATATTTTTAATAATTGATGATTTATTTGATTTTTTAATAAAAAATAAGTATTATTACTATGATGAATAAATAAATAGATATACAAATCAAATATATAAATAAAATATATCAATGAAGGAGTGATTACGTAGTCATTGTTCTTCAAGTGATCGCTCCTTTTTAATAACATTCTTAAAATTTTAATCTTATCGTCAATTTATAAAATTTATTTCCACTTGATTTAAAACAGAAAAATTACCCATATATATATTGTTTAATAATTTTATTAATAAAAATTATGATTTTTTCCTTATTATTTAATTATTTAATAGTCACCCCTAACAAATTTTAGCACTACCAAATTATACCTTCTATGCCAACTAATTAGATTCCACAATAGCAATCTTTGGACCAACTCATTTACAACTTGATCTTGTAGATAAATTAAGACCTGTTAGATGTACATACAAAAATGAGACAATACAAAACCATCATATACCGACACTCACTCGAACAAAACCCGATAATCTTATCATTAAAAAAATATCCAACAAATACATGCGGTCCTGACTA
Organism: Mallotus japonicus; assembly: GCA_949634005.1. Lineage (NCBI taxonomy): Eukaryota > Viridiplantae > Streptophyta > Magnoliopsida > Malpighiales > Euphorbiaceae > Mallotus > Mallotus japonicus. The sequence continues at coordinate 7,822 of CATIWK010153224.1, read as the reverse complement.
TCCCTCGTCGGCACCCTTTGCAACTACAAAAAGAGCCAAAAAGTCTACACTTTCACAGCATTAAATTAAATCCACCCCAAGATCAACACACACGCCAACAAGGTGTCAAAAACCCAAAAGAAAATCCAAAAGAACTACAGGAAAAAAATTATGGGCATAGTAGAGGAAGCACATAATGTCAAGATCCTTGGTGCAGGAGAGCAAGTGATAGTTCTTGCACATGGATTTGGCACTGACCAGTCGGTTTGGAAGCACCTCGTGCCACATCTTGTTGATGATTACAAGGTTGTTTTGTATGATAATATGGGTGCTGGGACAACAAATCCAGATTACTTCGATTTCGAGAGGTACTCTAGTCTTGAAGGGTATGCTTATGATTTGCTTGCTATTTTAGAAGAGATGCGAGTTGAATCATGTATTCTTGTTGGCCATTCTGTTTCTGCTATGATTGGTGCTGTTGCTTCCATTAGTCGCCCTGATCTATTCACTAAAATCGTCATGATCTCTGCTTCTCCAAGGTAACATTAATCCAACTTCTCTGTTTTTTTGCCCATGATAATATTATACATCAATTCAGCTTGGAATGCCTCCAACAATCAACCTCCGATGCACCCATATAGTGATTTAATTTCCCAATCATTTCTGCGCAAAAATCATGGCGAAGCAAATTGTCACTTCGGGGTTGGCAATAAAGGCATCAGAGTTTGTGCAGAAATTTCATTGTAAACGCCTCCAAATGGTTAAAATAGACGTCATCCTTCATCTAATTATAAACTAATGGATTTTTTTTTTCTAATGAGTGAAAATAACATAATTTTTGAATAATTTATCTGTGATCATTGTGGAATCTTTGAATATTTTTTAGGAATATAATTATTTTGTTCATCATTGTTTGTGCTTCTCATATATTTTTAATGTTCTTTTGCTTTCTAATATTTGTCTTGCTTTAGCTAGTTGAATCTTGGTATAATTTTTAATGTGATTTTATAATTATGTACACGTCGATCTTTGCATTTGTGGGCTATCAACCAACCACATATATATATATAGCCACTAGGCATTTTTGTTAGGTCAGAATAGTGTTTTTACTTCCCATTAAAATATTTTAATATAAATTGCCAATCAAAGCGAGGTAATTGATATTTTCATTTGTAAGAATCGTAAAAGTTTTGAAGTTGGATATTAGTGGTAGTTGCTGTCTTTATGGTGAATACAAAAAAATAGCTATTCTCAATAAATCAACTCACAGGAGTTCTTACTTAAGTAATATTTTGTATTTAAATTGTGATGTAAGTAATTATATTAAATTAATTATTAAAATTTTTTTACTATTTTTAAAGTTTTATATATGTTGAACTGAATTAATTAAAATTTAAAAAATATATATTTTAATTCGAGAGTTAGAAACATTTTTTAAGATAAATGAGAGATTGGGAGGTCTCGAACAATATATTTCAGCTGAAAACTTATTTTTTTTCTTAGGTATTTGAATGATGTGGATTATTTTGGAGGATTTGAGCAAGAAGATCTAAACCAACTATTTGAAGCGATGCAATCCAATTACAAAGCATGGTGCTCAGGTTTTGCCCCATTAGCCGTCGGTGGCGACATGGACTCGGTGGCGGTTCAAGAATTTAGCCGTACCCTTTTCAACATGAGACCAGACATAGCCCTAAGTGTGGCACAAACTATATTCCAAAGTGACATGAGGTCAATTTTGCAAATGGTCACCGTGCCTTGTCACATTATACAGAGCTGCAAGGACTTGGCTGTGCCAGTGGTGGCGTCCGAATTTTTGCACCAAAACCTTGGTGGTGAATCCATCGTGGAGGTCATGTCAACGGATGGTCACTTGCCTCAGTTGAGCTCACCGGATGTTGTAGTTCCAGTGCTTCTGAGGCACATTCGTTATAATATTATCACTTAATTTTTAGCTTGTTGCTTTTAATTGGGTAATTTCTGTTTACTTTCTTATGTTTAGGTCGTTAATTTATTTTCTTATGGAACTACTTAAATTGTTAATTAGGATTATGAAAGTTGTAAAACAGTGGTGCAAAGAGCACTTAAAGCCTTAAAAGGCACATTGGAAATTGGGTTCGAATTCTTCTATGGTAGTGATGGGTTGTATTGTGTTTAAAAAAAATAAATGTAATTATGCTTGTCTTATTAACTATCGTCCAAAATTTTAAAATATAGAATTTCCCAATGAAAATGTTAAGTTCTACTATTATATAATTATTAATATTTAAATTATTTAATTTCTGTTAATAAAAAGTAAATAAAAAACATCATTCTTTTATCTTAAGCACTAATAAGGACATATTTTATATGCTATATCTTATTTTTATAATGTATGAGATACATAGAAAATTTTTTGGATACGTTGAATATTACATTTTACTTGTCCCAACCCGTTATAAATATAGCAAAGTTAATTTTATAAAATAGACTCAATTTAGGTTAAGTATAAGATTGAGATACTTGATCCAAATTCAATTTCCGAAAAGTATTTTAATTTTGAAATTCAAAAATTTATCTTATAATAAAATGAATTATCAATTGGCTGAAATAAAAAAATAAAAGTTTTAGATCCTCAACTTCACCTTGAAGTTTACATTTTACCTTTGTATTTTTTGGTCTGATTTGAACCCTTTTTTTTGAAAATTTGATTATATTTAACCGTTCTTTAAAGAATTATTGCAATTAAATCATAAAAATCGAACAAAAGTTTCACTTTAACATTAATTAATAAAAATTAATTTGAATAACAATGAAAAATTTCATCAATTTTCATTGTTATTCAAATTAATTAAGTTTATAGAAATATATATTTTATATTTTAAAAAAAATTTAAAAAGTTTAAAATATTTTCTATAGATCTAAAAATTTTACAATCAATCGAGATACATTTAAGAAAAAAGAATTAAAAATTTTCTATACATTTAAAATTTTTTAGAATATTTATAAATTTTTAGAATTTTATGTAGATTTAATTTCTTTTAAAATTTTTTTTATAGATTTAAAATTTTTAAAAAATGATTGAGTGCATATGATTTTCAATTCTTTTTTTTATGTATATCTTTTGATTGTAAAATTTTAAAAATTTTTAGATATATAGAAGTTTTTTTACTATTTTTAAATTTTAAAAAAAATATAAAAAATATATTTCTATAAGCTTACAAATTTCTAAAAATATTAAAATTTCATAAATATATATTTTGAAAGTAATTTCATCATTTCTCATTGTTATTCAAACTAATTTTTATTAATTATCGTTAAGTTAAACTTTTATTTGATTTGTCTGACTTCACTGCAACAAATCTTTAAAGAAGGGTCTAATATAATCGAATTTTCACAAAAAAAAAAAAAAATGTTCAAATAGGAAAAAAAATATAAAGGTCAAATGTAAACTTCATGATAAAGTTGAGAGTCCAATTTGCATCTTTATCCTAAAACCAAATATATAGAGTAAAAAATAACACTAATGAAGCATTTAAGATATTTTTTAAAAAATAATTACAAATGCAAAGAAAAAAGATGGTTACATCCAACCTAATTTGACCTTATTGATTTGGAGTAGATATTGCAAAATTAATTTTTTTATTTCTCATAGGAATAATTTTTTAAATTTATTTTGTGTTAGGACTTGTCAAATTTCAGTGGAATGGCTCTTATGGAATCTCCACTCCTCCCAAAATTTTGGGGAATGAAACAAAGTGTGTTGGTGGAATGAAGATGTACAAAGTGTCTTCTTCTTCTTCAACAACACTCCTTGCCATTCCTGAGTGTGAAGTTGCTAATTCAAATGGTAAAAAACACATTAGAATTAAAGTGTGTGAAGGTCAATTGCTAAAAGTGACACATTACTTCCATTTTTCAAACTCTTCCTTTCTCCATCTTTTGGCAAAGAATCCTTCATTCTACTTTACTTGCATTGTGAGAAAGAATCTCTTTTGAACTATAATCAAGTTGACTCATTTAGCATAAAATCACACACAAAATCAGTTTTTTCTTATATATGTGGAGGAGAATAAGAGAAGCATGAATTATTTAAATATTTTTTAATAAATTATTCAATCCATCTTATTATAAACACTTCAACATCAAATAATTAACTTAATATTCTCTAATGTAATTAATACTTATTTTTTTGAACTTTAAAATATGTAAAACTATGGTGCTCAAGAATTTAAATTCATAATCTGATATTAAAGAAAGTTGTCATTTAACTACTCAGTACTTAATTAAACGTGAAAAAAGACATCACAATAATTTTTTTCCATAAAGAATTTACTTTATATTTTTTTAAATATAATAGAAATTCATTCATCATTATGATTTTTTAACTATATATTTATTTTATTTGATTTTTTTTACATAGCAAATGTTAATTTTTTATAAAACAAAAACAGAGTAATGGATTACAAAAGCGATGAAATAACGACTGAGGGATGCAATTGCATAGGTTGACAATTTTTTTAAGAAAGTACCTCCAAAATTGAAGATAAGATAAAGAAATTAATAAATTATAAATCCTTTGCTTGATTAACAACATAATACATGTTTTTATTATCAATTAGTTAGTTCTTGATCTCGTAGAATAACAATTTTATTATTTTTTAATTGTAAAAAATGTCAAATGATATAATATACTAACAAGATATATAATAAGATAAATTTCTTAGCCTATCCCACCCATGTAAGAGTGAGCATGATTCGGTTAATCAAACCATAAAATAAAACTAAATTGATTATATTGATTATTCAATTAATCGAGTAACCAATTAAATCGGTTCAGCTGTATAGATTTTTCAATTTTTTTATTTATAATAGTTTTTGTTGAATGCAATATCAAATTCACTATAAAAACTAAATGTTTATTATTAAAAATTATAAAAAATTGTCTATAAACCTTTTATATTACAATAAGGAAAAATTGTATTCGTAAAAATTAAATCATTTGATGTTTATTTTTTCATTAAATTAACAGAATAAATCTGTATGAATTTAAGTGATAAAGGTTTTATATTCTATCACTATATATATATATATATTTATTATTTAGGTGTTATAAAATTAGAAATTTAAACTAACCAATTATTTATTGAAGCCGTTTTCAAAACTCAACCAAACTAAACTTATAGATTCGGTTAATCTATTTTTGGGAATGTTTTGGTTTGGTTTTTGGTTTACGAATCAGTTTTTTTAGTTTTATTTGTTCATTTTTATAACGGGGTTAAGGCATTTAGTAGAGAGTATGGTTTCATATTCTAATCTTCTAATTTTTTCATATGATGACATGAGACTTAGCCATAAGACTAGTTAAAAAAATAAATTCATCATAAATTTTAATTAAAGATGTTGGTCAATGGTCACAAGTAGGGATGTCAAAATGGGTTGGTGGGTCATGTTCATATCAGATTGACTCACTATGATGACAAGATTAGGGTGATCCATTGTGTCAAATATTTCAATTTTAACACGACACAAAAATTAAATGGATTACATGTAACTCATTTTATTTAAAAGAATTGTGCATGTAAATATTGATCACCTATAAAAAAAAAAACTATTTTCACAAAAAAATTACAATAGTGAGTATTTTACCTTTTAAAATCATAATAAATTATATAAACTAGTCGTGAATCTGCACTTTGCACAGACCATAAATGATATATACATTTTAAAATAATTAATTAAATAATTTTAATAAATTAAAACTACAATTTAATTAAATATAAAAATAAAAACTTAAAAATTATTGTAATAATTTTATTTTATTATATTTTTAATATTTATAGTAATGATATAATTGAACAAATAGAATAAATGAAAAAAATATAAAATAGTTCAAAAAGAAATTTTTAATTAGAATAAAAAATATAATTTTTTATGAAAATAAAAGGGAAAAGGTCCAATTTGGACCCTCAACTTTGGGGTAAATCCTGATTTGGACATTAATATTTTTTTTTATCCCATTCGGACCTTAACGTATCAAAAAGTGGCCCAATTATGACACTCTCTTGACAGATGTTAAAAAAAAAAATCTGCAGTTAGAAATAGCTGATGTGGCATAACAGGGCCCATTTCACTTGATGAATGGAAGACGACGTATAGCTCTGACTCCTCTCTTCTCCTCCTTTTCGTTCTCATCTTCTACATAAGCCCAAAATCCCAACTTAATGATATTAATTAAAAGAAAAATCATTTTCTTTAATGGCAATGGTGAGGGTGTGGTCACGGCGGTGGTGAGGGTGTGGTCACGGCGGTGGAAGTTACGATGGCAGCCATCTAAAGCTACACACCAAAACTAGTAGCATGGTTTTTGAAAGATTCTTTGTAGGAAACAACCACCATTAGATTCTGTGGCTGCTGTGCTGGTGGTGGTGATGGTGATTGTAGAAAAGAACCAGAGCTTGCATCGAGCGTATTGCCAACGACAAGCCTTCTATTATAAGCTTTCTTAATCTTCAAACCCATCTTTTTAACCTTTTTCTTCAATTTGTCAACCATTTCCCAATTAGCATGCGCAGCATGCCAATTGGACAGTAACACATAATTTTCAGCATCAAGAGTTTCCAACTCACTGAGCTGCTCAATCTCCTGCTTTGCAATTTCTGCTTGTTGGTGGATCTGGCAGCCATCTAGCATTGCTCTTAGTACCTTTCCACAACCTCCAATCTGATACACTTCAATGAAGGCTCTTACCTCGTCAAAAAGAGCAGCACGGGCTAAAAGAGCAACCATCAATGCATAATGTGTGACATTAGGTTCTTCAATACAGTTGAAGTATAGTTTTCCTTCCTCAACCATGCATGCGGTAATACAACAATGGAGAACAGCTGTATATGTGAATTGATCAATCTCTATGCTTGGGTCCTTCTCAAGCCTGCGGAATAATTCCACTCCAAGCTCACCTTGTCCATGTAAGCTAAAGCCTAATATCATCACAGTCCATGAAATGACGTCCCTCTCTTTCATCCGAGTAAAAATCTTTGAAGCAGACTCAATGAATCATGATTTATCATTACTTCCCTGGTCTTTATTGAGCTGCACCTGCATCAACTGCAGCAAAAGCTAGAGTGCTTGATAAAATATTATATTCATCTTTTTTATTTCTTGATTGCTTGCTTTTGTTCTTGATTTTATTGTATTAAGTTGTACCTGGCGGCATTGGAAGGGGTTGCTTCACGAAGATAAAGCCTGACTGCACGAGCTCCAAACGGGTTTGCTTCAGGTTTGCCTCCATTTTCCTCAAAAACTATACAGAGCAGTCCAATGAGTGCATCAAGACTGCCCCAGGCTTGCCGGAGAGGACATGGGCAAGGATGAGGGGCATGTGGGCGTGGTTCTTAATTTGAGTTTAGGAAGGCTAATGCATGCACAATTATTTTTTTAGTGAAAATTAAGATGCGTAGTGTGTTTTTATTTGTGGGTTTGGTTCTGATTTTTTTTGTTAGTAATACATTGATTGATATGTACATAGAATGTGGGCATAAGTTATTTGATGAAATACTTGAGAGGGATGTGATTTCTTGCATGGAATTATTGTTGCTTATGCTAAAAGCGGGGATAAAGAAACTACACATAAGTTGTTTGATGATTTGCCTGTGAAGGATTTCACTCAATAACCCTTAAATTGAATAGTCTCTAATAACAACAGATGAGTAGAATAAACAGATTAGGAAACTTTAACGTGGTTAAAAATGGAGTGAGGAGATTAGTGAAGGGTATAAACAAGCTTGGTGAAGTCCATTAGAGAGAATGTGGAAATGGATTATTATTTTTTTTTTAATGGAAGGCTTTGTTGATTTGGGAGAGA
>CATIWK010153217.1:0-15508 GCA_949634005.1 Mallotus japonicus | reverse complement strand
TATAAAGTCAAACAGTGGTGGCTAGGCTTTATGTAAAGCAACTGTGTAGAAATGTGTTTTATATTGCTTAATGATGTTTACTCTACTATGTCTTTGGTTTGTAAAGATCAATATCAATTTAGTTTTAAAAATATGATTTTCTTATGTTACTTAATTATTCTATTTTATAGTTATCAATCATAAACTCATCATATTACAGGAAGATTTTTATTTTCAATTACATGATTACACCAGGTTTTTCTTAGGAGGTATTTTAATTCTTTTAGCTAATATGATTATAATTATAATATAATTTAACTAAATTAAATGGATTTGATGAATGGTTGGTTTTAAACGTCCATCTCGGGCTACTTGAGACGAGGTGTGACATAGCTATTGTTATTTTTGTAGATGTTCCAAACCGTAAGTTTCTAGCTAATATTTTTGTAGATGTTGAGTCGAACCTTAAGTTTCTAGCAAAATAATATTTTAATAATTGAGATTTTTGGTTAAATAAAAAAGTGACCTTTAGTTGTATTTATAACCAAAAATCTCCTTTACTGAGATTTCTAATTAAATAATAAAATGGCCTTTAGTACCTTAATTTGTTGTATTTATAGAAGTATTTGTGCATGCATAGAAATCTCATTTTTAGAAATGAGAGTTCTGTTTCAACTATAAAATTTTTACATTTATACTTTCATACATTTATACTTGCATTCAAGTACCATGTTTATTTAACCAGAAGTCTCATGTTTCAAGTGAGATATCTGGTAAAAAAAATTTCTTACATACATTTATTTATTGTATATATAAAAGTACATGTGGAAACTAGAAATCTCATGTTAGGATTGAGATTTCTGGTTATATAAAAAAGTTACTTGTATTTATTCATTTATTGTATTTTTCAAAGTACGTGCACAACTAGAAATCTCATTTATAAAATGAGATTTCTTGTTAAATAAAAAGTACTTGTACTTATAAAAGTATGTGTGGAACAAAAATCTCATGTTTCAAGTGAGATTTTTGGTAAATATAAGTACTTCAATGCATTTATTTATTATATATATAAAACTACGTAAAGAACCAGAAATTTAATGTTTGAATTGAGATTTCTGGTTATCTTCCAAAAAAAAATAATTGAGATTTCTGATTAAATAAACATAGTACTTGATTGCATTGATTTATTGTATTTATCGAAGTACATGTATAACCATAAATTTTATGTTTGAAATGAGATTTCCGGTTATATCAAAAAGTAACTTGTATTTATTTTTTTATTGTATTTTTCAAAGAACGTGTACGATAAAAAATCTCATTAATATTTATTCCAATATAAAATGTCTTTTATTCAAATACAATTGGCAGATTTCCCTTGGCTTGAAACATTTTGTGTATTAGAATATCAAATTTCATGTATTCCAATATAAATTTCAGAAACTATGCAGTATTTTATGCATTCAAATAACAAATTCAACATATACCAATACAAACGGCAGATATTGTGTTGCTATTGCAATGATTATACTTATTCCAATAAAATGTTTGAATTATGCATATATAATTGGCATATATAATGCTTACTTAATTTTTTTTAATTATAATAATTTCAAATATCATTGTAGGCGGCGGAGTTTAGCACGCACCCAAGTGTTTGACGACCACGGCACTGTGCGGACTCAAGGTCCACTAGGAAATACAAAATAGGCTTGGGGCCCAAATTGGAGATGGAGTCATCACTCGGATGAAAACCGGGACACACTTACAACAACTAGATTCCACGAAGGTACCCAGAAGCCGTCATCAGAGATCGGGTTCGGCAACTAGGTATGGGCTTTGATTGCCCACCCAACCTTGCGGTTGGCCTCCGTTTGTGTTTTGTATTTTATTACCCATGATTATCAAATTATTTCCTTATTATTGTGAGTTGCAAATGCTTTCACTTTTATAGTTTTACCAACTTTGCACATTAATCCTGTTTTCATGCTTATTTACCTTGCACTTGTCACAAATAATGGAATAAATATTACAAACATTCATTCAAACAAATGGGGGAAGGGATTAGGGATTACAACACTTTGTACAATTAACACAATAACAAATCCAAATGAAACCTCTCAAGAACTAATTAATTCATTAATTACATAGTGACTAATAATCACCAAAAACCTACAACAAATAATGGTTAGTTCCAAACTTAAAGTAAACAGTTTTATTTACAACATAATTCGAATTAAATTTGCATGAAGGTAGACATGAATATTCATATAAGCATGAATTAATCATTCAAAGAAACCTAGAAGCATAGCATTCACATGCAATATCAAGGATATCAGGCAAAATATACGTATCATATACCGAAAATAAACCAGAAAGCTACTTAAAACAAAGCAGATTGTGCAAAATTCTACTCAAGAGGCGATCGCCTCTATGCAAAGGGGCGACGCCCCTTTGAAGAGGTGTCGCCTCTTCCATAGACACAGCAGCACACAAATTATACTTTTTCTTAAATATTAAGCAACTCAAATATGCATGCAAATCAACATAAACCAGGAACTTAAGACTTAATAATTCACATATTCAAGCCTTAAACTTAATTCTAAGCAAGCATTAAACACAAGAACAAATATAAAAGACAAGAAATGAAATTTTATGGAAACAAGAACTTGAAAAGCTTAGAAAAATAACAATTCTTACTAAATGGACCATGTTTGATGCTCCTAACTGAGCCCTCAGAGCTCAATTTGATGATTCAAAGTATGTTGAATGTAAGAGAGTCCTCTTTTCCTTCAAGAAAATGAATTCTAAAGCTCAAAACCTCCTTCTTCTTCTTTTTCTTCTTCTTTTCTTGTGTTTTTCTCTAAAGAATGTTTTTTCTTCTCTCCTTTTTAAAAAAAAAAAAAAATGCCCAAGAGTCCTCAAAAATATCAACCAAACTCCTTCTTAAACCTCCCCTCTTTCTCTCTCTCTTCAAATTCCAAAACCAAGGCTCAATCTCCTTCTTTCATTTTTCATCATTGTTCCCCTTCTTTTTTCATCATTTCCTGCCCCAAAAGTCTCTTTTTTCATCCAAGACTGTAGAAAAATAAAGATAAGAAGGTGGATTTTTGTGTTAAATATAAAAATAAATAGAATTTATTGTTGCAGAAGACAGGTGTGAAGAGGCGCCGCCTCTTTGGTGAGGCGTCACCTTATCGATGGTTAGGGTGAAGAGGCGCCACCTCTTCGTTGAGGTGATCGCCTCTTCACCCAGGCTTGGCCTAGAAAGGCTTGGGCTTAGGGTTTAGGTCTTAGGCTAAATATTTTGGGCTTTGGCTCGGTTTAAGCTTTCGGACTAAGTTTACGCTCTCAAATCCTTTCTAAAGAAGATTTCGGGCTCTTCTTGCATTCAGAATTCGGACTATCTCATCATGGGCTTTTGTTGCGGGCTGATCAAACCGAGGGTGTCCACAGTTTGCCCTCTTGGTTTTTCAAAAAGCAAATTTATGAAATCAATTTTTAAAAAAGCAACATGCATTTAATAGCAAGAACGACATACCGGACCTTCGAGTTTCACTCGGGCCGTTAGTTTCGGGAATTCAAACCCGAAAGGTCGAATTTTAACTTGAAATGTGACCGTGATCCTCGGGTTTTCCTGGCCTGATCAGTCACTCATTATAAGTTGACGTAAATCCTAAGCCTTTATGGCACGAAACTTACTTAGTAGAAAAGAAGATATGAGTCCCGAGCCTTTCTGACGCAGAACTTGACTTGAAACGTAATCGTATTCCTTGGGTTTTTCTGGCCCGATCAGTTACTCATTATAAGTTGGCGTAAATCCCGAGCCTTTTTGATATGAAACTTACTCAGTAGAGGAGAAGATGCGAGTCCCGAGCCTTTTTGACGCAGAACTGGACTTGAAACGTAACCGTGTTCCTCGGGTTTTCCTGGCTTGACCAGTTACTCATTATAAGTTAGCGTAAATCCCGAGCCTTTCTGACACGAAACTTACTCAGTAGAGAAGAAGATGCGAGTCCCGAGCCTTTCTGAAGCAGAACTTGACTTGAAACGTAACCGTGTTTCTCCAGTTTTCTTGGCCCGATCAGTTACTCATTATAAGTTGGCGTAAATCCCGAGCCTTTCTGACACGAAACTTACTCAATAGAGAAGAAGATGCGAGTACCGAGCCTTTCTGAAGCAGAACTTGACTTGAAATGTAACCGTGTTTCTCCAGTTTTCCTGGCCCGATCAGTTACTCATTATAAGTTGGCGTAAATCCCGAGCCTTTCTGACATGAAACTTACTCAATAGAGAAGAAGATGCGCTTTGGGGATACAACCCATCCAAACACTTCTTAAAATGCGCACTTTGGGGATACAACCGGATCGGACGCTTCTGAACTGCAGAATGCACTTCGGGGATACAACCTGACCAAACACTCTATAAAACGTGCACTTCGGGGATACAACCTGACCAGACGCTTCTGAACTGCAGAATGCACTTTGGGGATACAACCCGACTAGACACTCTGTAAAACGTGGACTTTGGGGATACAACTTAACCAGACGCTTCTGAATTGCAGAATGCACTTCAGAGATATAACCCGACTAGACACTCCGTAAAACATGCATTTTGGGGATATAACCCGACCAAACACTCTGTAAAAACATGCACTTCGGGGATACAACCCAACCAGACGCTTCTGAATTGATACTTTGATCAGAATACCCTCTGACTCTTTAATATCAATTTCAGTATACACCCAATAAACAAAGTGGTGACTTTCCGCATTCTCGGAAAAATTATTATTATTATTATTATTATTTTTTTTTTGAAATAGGTTCCGCTGGGGATGCCTATTTGGTGGGTCACTTTTCTTTCAGCTAATGGGCTTCGCCTTTACTTTTCTTTTTCAGCAAGTCTTCCTTCTTTACCCTTTCCGCTTTTCTATATAAAGCTTCTTTTTCTTTCTTTTGAAAAGCACTTTTGCTTTCAAACCTTCTCTCTTTTCCTCTCAAATTCCCTTTCACTTTCATAATCTTTTATTGACATGGACACCGTACGGACTCCAAATTTGCCCGCATGGGACCCGGTTGCTCCTCCAGTACATGCATTACGCAGTTTTGGGCTTAGTTTCAGAGATGATATCCCTCTCTTAGGGGACACACGATCCCACTTTTGTGGATTGGATACAGGAGAGGTCAGTAACCAATCTACTCGCTTTTTCCCTACAAATAGAATTAGAAAACATTGAGTTAATGCTTATAAATGCATGTTAAACATTTTAATCGAGAGAAAACTTGATTAAACGTATGAAATTGCAAAAATTGAATTTGAACTATCAGATTGTCGATATGAAGAGGCGTCGCCTCTTCGTTGAGGTGATCGCCTCATCGGTGAGGCGATTGCCTCCTGGAAGGAGGCATTGCCTCTTCGTTGTCAAGGCGAAAAACTCAGGGGGCGACACCCTTTTCACACAGAAGCGATCGCCTCTTCAACAGAAATTTGTAAAATTCTTGAATTTTAATGTACAAAATGATAATTCAACTTCCTGTTCGTTCAATAGCTCGATTCCCACACATTCAAAGGTGTTGGGAATTTTAGTGGTGCCCATATTTGGTATGACAGCTTCCCGGAGGAGATTAGAGATCGCATTCGTGACACCGAGTTCTTAGACTTCATCCTGGCACTCCCGGATGCTTAGGGGCAGACCGACTACCAGCCTCTTCACGCTTTGCTGGACAGGTGGTCTGATACTACTCACACCTTCTATCTCGCATTTGGTGAGTTCATTCTCGACCCTGTGTCTTTTTCCCCTGTGACGGGGATTCCATGTGCTGGGGATTCTGTTCCCTTCGATGCTAGCTTACATTGGATTTCTCCAGACCGTCTTGAGTACGTCGAGCGACTATTGGGTATGGTCCTGGATTTAAAGGGGACCCACACCATCAAGATTGACTCTATCAAGAGTCATTATACACGGGAGAGAGTGGAGGCTGCTATCACTCCTCGAGCTGTGGACGAGGTGGTGCAAGCATTCTTAGTGTATCTACTGGGTATTACCCTCTTTGCAGACACGGCTAGCTCGATAAACTTGATCTTTCTGCCACCTATGAGAGATTTAGACCTGGTGGCCACATATGATTGGGGGAGCTGTGCCCTCGCTTACCTGTACCGGAGTATGGATGAGACTGTGCGAGGAGCTATGCGATTTTGTGGCTTCTGGCATGCTGTCCTGGTATTTTCCCTTCCTTATTTCATTCAAATTTGGATATTATTATCATGATTTGTCAATAATTCTTTATTTCTTTTACAGGATTGGGCTCTAGAGTTGGACTTGGTCACCAGACTAGTCAATGTCCGTGACACTCCCTTTCCAGCTATGGCAAGGTGGGGTGCTAGTCGGGCCTGGAGGAGGCCTGCAGCTTGTGTGCAGATCCATCGCGAGAGGCTAAACACGCTGACACTTGACGAGGTATGATACTTGCAACATAATTACAATTAGCAATATGAATATTAATTGAATTTATCTCATTTACCTGTTTGCTTTTGTGGCTATGTCTTGATCTGTGGGGTCCTCAGACCGGATGGACACCAGCTATAATTCACTCCATCCGTCTATCTCAAAGGAGAGTATTGCTTCGGGGACCCTATTGTAGAGTTTGGTACCTCGGTGAGCTGATTTGAGGTTGGCGTGGGGGTGCTCGGGCTAGGCGACCACCTTTCCCTCCTCCTCGAGAGATCTTTTGGGGACATCTGTTGGAGGGAGATGAGCTAGATCGTGCAGTCGAGGGAGAGGACACGGATGACTATTGAGAGAGGAGGAAGTCTCGCTACATGGATTTCGCGCGGACTCATCTCCTACAGAGAGTTCCTCTCCCAGGGTCTACTTCTCAGGTAAATGATTTCATCAGGCATTTGACTTTACACTTTCATCTCCAAATATCACTTTTCTAATTTCATTTGTTTTTTCCAGGCCCCTCTCAGAGCACCAGCTGTTAGACCCAGACCTACTGCACAGGAGAGGCCGTCCCAGCGTCCTCGCATCGTGCCTCATCACGAGGGTACTTCGATTGGGCCACCACCTGCTGCTGATGTCCCCAACTCTAGTTCTGGCTCACAGGTGATCGCTGGTATGCTCGCTGCTCCTCCAGATCTGATGATCTGATGTTGGCTGCCTTCAGGGGAGCTGTCTCGTCAGTTCGTGACACCGGACATGACCATTGAGCCTGTATTCTTCCCAGAGACCTCTACACATGTAATTCTCTCTCTTTCGTAACCTATTTTCATATTCAGCTTAGCACAGGGTTAATTCTAATGATTAACAATTTATGATTACAGATACCTCAATAGTAGGGAGAGTATATGTACAGGGTTATTGAGGCTCAGCGGGACTTCGTGGTGAGCACAACCAAGCTGTGGAAGGTAATATACATCACCTATCTATACATGTATGCATGCTTTCATGATTTCTTACCTTTTATCGCATTTTGACAGGATGAGCTTGAGGCTAGTCAGGCGAGAGTGACGACGTTGGAGAATCAGCTGGCTGCCCTCTATATCGAGGATAAGGATGAGACTAGTAGCAGTGAGGAGAAGGATGCTGAGCATGTTGCAGAGGAGGAGACTGTTGCTCCTACTGGGGATGATAGTGGAGAGGATGGAGATGATCTAGTCGATGAGGAGTAGGAGGATGATGACTCTGAGGACGACAAGTAGATGTCCATCCTAGATTCTATCAGATTAGGCTCGCATCTGCTTTTGAACTGTTATCATTTTAATCGAACAGATTATTTGCTTTTACTTTTAGCTTTGATTTTTTATATGGTTTTGCAATGATGATGGTATAATATTTTCTATTTGTTCTTGAATTAATTAAGGCATTTTATTCATAAGAACTTGCTATTTTTGATAGCTGAATCTCATACACACAGCATAATTTCCTTTGTAAAAGTACAAATAGGTACGTCCCCAGCCGTTGGAGAGGCGTCACCTCTTTGTGAAGAGGCGATAGGGAATCGCCTCTACACATAGAGGCGTCGCCTGATCGTTGAGGCGATCGCCTCTCAGGTAGCTATCTGCAGCTATAAAATCCCCAAATCCCTTCTCTCAAATCCCTAACTTCTCATCCCCGAATTCTCTCTCCATTTTCCTTTCTGAACTGCAACCTAACCCTTCAATATGACCAAAAGAGACTTGACACAGCTACAACTGATATTGAAAAGCTTGAATGGTGAATCTTGGGCAAAATTAAAACCATTTCATCTAACCGTCTTCCGATCCTTGCATGCTAGGAAGATCAATTTCCAATTCCTGCACGTTCTTGCTCAGTTTTGGGATCCTCAGAAACAAGTTTTTGGTTTAACACAGTGGAAATATGCCCCCCTGCTAGAGGAATTTGAAGCTATCCTGGGTTCTTAGATGGATTCTGCTTGTCAGATTGTGATTCCTCCTTTCAGAACCCTGGATTTGCATTCCATTCAATACTAGATGGCTCGACTGTTCAACTTCTCACCTCAGTCTTCTCTTTGTCACATCTTCGGCCATGAAGTTCTGATAAGCTCTCTGCTCGAGGTGATTGTAGATGTAGATAGTAATGAGGTCTACTGGCCTTGGATGATTGCTCTCTGCCTATACGCTCAGTTCCTGCTAGTCTCCCCTTCTGGCAATTACGATTCCAAGATTCTACACGTTCTGGATCAAGTAAAATTAGGCCTCAACCCTTTTCCTCTTATCTTAGCTGAAACTATTGTTGGATTAGACAACTTTGCTGAGACTAGATGATTCTTTGGAAGTCCTCTACTGCTAGAGGTTTGCTCTTTTTTCTTTCTCCATTTATCGCTTTTTTGTCAATTTTCACTTTCCGTATTCATAATCTGCACAGGCATGGCTTCACTACAAGCTGAGATTACTTGAACCTCCCAGAGATATCGCTCATTATAAAACCAAGCATTGTCACACTCGAAGACTTCATTCGATTCTGGGAGACATTCAGAGCTGGTTTTCCACTTTCCCTGACACTTTGATTCAGTGGATGTGCCCATGGTGGCGGCTGCAGCATGTGACCATTTGGTCCTATACTTACTGCGTCCCTATAGCTGGTCTTTATTTTGCTCTTTTTACAATCCTGCATGACTCTACAGGCAATACGGACATAAATAATTGATTCCAGAGCTCGTGCATGAGTTTGAACTAGGGCCTTTCACTCAGAACTTTCTGGATATTTTGGCAGCAACTTGGCCTCAGAGGACTATTCAGAGATGTATTAACTACAACGGAGACATGTCCACTGACGACAAATATAAGGCATGGGTTCAGTTGTGATGGGTTCGTGACCTTTTGCCTCAGCTTAACGTGATCGGCAAATCCATTTCTGCAAAAAGAGAAGAATACTTGGGTAAAGGAGGGCTTGGTTTGCCCCAAGCCCCTCCGATGCCTTAGTCAGGATCGGGTCCCCTGTGGGGTGATTTACATGGAGAAGTAATGTGTTGATTTAAGGAGCATGATGTTATTGAAGAAAAATGGTTTTCCCATGATTGAGAGAACGTAGGTGTTGTGTAAAAGAATAAAAAAAAGTAAGAAAAGGAAGAAGGAGAAGTTACCTCCTTATTTCTTAACATGAGCCTTATATAGAGAGTGGACAAAAGGTGGTGACACGTGTTAAAATCCTACTGGTGGAGATGTCTGGCAGGAAGGTGGGCTAGTGAAAAGGTGGTGACACGTGTCAAAAGCCTATTGGTGGAGATGCCTAACTGATAGGGCAGGTCAAAAGGTGATGCCACATGTCAGCGTCTCATAGGGGGAAGCCCTGCTGGGATTGATGGCTTGTCAGGGAGTGGCAGCTAGCTGTGTGATGGAACAGTGATTTGACAAGGAGCAGGAGCTGGTCGAGGGCTGTACGGATCTCGGGGCGAGAGATTCCTCTTTGAGTTAGACAGGTGGATTCCTCCTTAAGTCAGACAGGTGAGAATCCTTCTTGAGTCAGACAGGTGAGATTCCCTTTGGGTAAAACAGTTGGACAGGCGGGGTTCTCCTTAAGTGCACCAGTCAGAAGGTGTGAAGTACTGGGAGGTCAAGATCCCTTATAAGTAATTGTTGCAAGGAGGAGTACTACAGGAACATGAGTCAATCGGTCAAAGGCAGCTGACATGTCATATTGGTTGACTTTACTTTACATGTGTCACTATAGGATTTGTAGGGGATTTTTCCTGTATCATCAAGTTGCAACAAGCAGAAAAGGATGAATTTATTATAACTAGAAGAACAAGGTCATTGCAAGCATCAAATGCTCAAGGTATTCAAAAGAAAAGAAGATAGAATTAACTTATGTAATTTAGTCTTTATCGCTTTTTGTTGGATGGAATTTCCTTTTTAGTTAAGCAGTGTGTAATAAGCATTTAATGCAACATTCAACAATAACAAAGGCAATCCATTCCATTTAAATTAAGCACAAAGCGAGTATACATTTTGCTTCTTACATATCTCCTGTCGTTAGTTGGCTTACCCTTACAAGTTTTCCAACTAACTATTTTTCACTTACTCTCTCCTTTTACATGTCCTTTATTTTTTCCTAGACCACCTCTTTCAAGGTTTTCAATCCAGCAGGACTTTTTAATTTTTCATTTTTCTAGTCTCTAACTTTTACCTAGGCAGCCTTTTTACGAGGTTTTCTCCCTAACGAGACTTTATAGAAAGTACTTCTTCAGCTTGTCGAGGTTGATAGGTTCTCTGAATTCGTTCCCTTCCATATCAGATATGATAGCAGCACCCTTGGAGAATAACTTCTTCACCAGATATGGACCTTCCCAGTTTGGCTTGAACTTCCCTCGTGGATCAGTCATTATCAGTCTAGTGAGCTTTAATACTAAATCACTCTCTTTAATCTTTCCCGACTTAATCTTCTTGTTGTAAGCTCGAGCTATTCTTTTCTGATATAGCTGAGAGTGATACATGACTTTCAACTTCTTTTCATCTAAAAGTGTTAGTTGCGCCAACCGACTCTCTACCCACTGATATTCAGGAATTTTGGACTCTAAAAGAACCCCGCATGGATTGAATTTCAACTTCCACTGGCAGTACAGCTTCGCACCATAAACCAAAGAATACAGAGTAACTCCAGTTGAAGTTCTAGTAGTGGTTCTGTATCCCCACAAAGCAAACTGCAGGTAATATTCCCAATCTTTATAATTTTCCAGTGTCTTAGCCAAAATCCTCTTCACATTCTTGTTCGCGGCTTCCACGTCAGCATTAGCTTGAGGTCAATACGACGATGACCTATGATGCTCAATCTTATTCTTTTTCAACAAAACAACTATTTCTGCTCGAAACTGAACACCGTTGTCAGTGACTATATGATGAGTCAACCCGTATCTGCAAATTAATTTCTTTTCAATGAACCTTACCATCTGCTTTGATCCAACAGTGACGTACGATTCCGCTTCAACCCATTTGGAGAAGTACTCAATGGCCACCACGATATAACAATGACCGTTCGATGCTTTTGGTCTCACCTCTCCTATAATATCAATTCCCCAAGATGCAAATGGCCACAGAGAAGTTAATCCCTAAAATTCCATGGATGGTAAATGACTAACATCACCATATGCTTGACAATTATGACATTTCCTCACAAATCTTATGCAATCGGTTTCCATTGTTAACTAAAAGTAGCCTTGACGCGCTATCTTTTTGGCTAATATTGTTCCATTCATATGCGGACGAAATACTCCTTCGTGGATTACTTCCATAAGCTTCTGAGCTTCATCCTTGTTTACACACCTCAGATGTACTCCCGTCAGTGCCCTCTTATACAGCATTCCATCATGGCTGATGAATTGTCGAGACAACATCCTGAGAGACATCTTCTCTTTCCTATCAGCATCTTTGGGAAATTGCCCCGACTCTAAGTACTGCTGTAAATTGTAAAACCATGGCTTCTCTGTAGAGTCAACTGGCATCACCCTTATTTCTTCATAATAAGGAATTCTAGATTTAACAAGAATAAGAGGTTTGACCGAGGTCTGTTTTCCTCCTTCCCATGTCGAAGCTAAAGTAGCTAAAGCATCTGTCATTTGATTCTCCTCTCATATCAAATGCACAAATTTGCAATGGGTGAAAGATAAAAAAACTGTAGCTGAATAATCCCAGTACAGTTTGAGCTTATCCTTTCTTACCTCCCACTGACCGGAGATCTGTTTCACTACTAGCATGGAATCTCCGTATACCGTGATCTCTTCTGCCCCCACGCTTCTGAGTGCTTCCAGACCATAGATGCAAGCTTCATACTTGGCTTGATTGTTGGTAGCTTCAAATTCTAATCTTTTCGCCATTAGGATCATTTCTCCTTCTGGTGAGATTAGAATTACGCCGATACCAGCTCCCCTGATGTTGACAGCTCCATCAAAGTACATTGTCCATGTCTGGATTTCTATTGCCCCCAGATGCTCATCCGAAAATTCCAATTTCTATTCCTGTCCATCATCGATTAGATTTTGAGCTAGGAAGTCTACCACTGCTCTTCCTTTTACCACTTTCTTCGCCATATAATCAATGTCGAACTCGGCTAGTAGGACTAGCCACTTGGCTAATTTCCCTATGAGGGACGGTGTCTGCTGAAGATATCTTAAAGGGTCGTGCTTGGAGATCGCTTGAATTCTGTAAGATTAAAAATAGTGTCAAAGTTTCTTCGTTGCCCAAATCACAGCCAAACATGTCTTCTCCACCAAACTATAGTTGGCTTCATAAGGCAAAAGCTTCTTACTCAAATAATATACTGCGTGCTCGGCCTTTCCTTCATATTCTTGAGCTAGCATCGTACCAATCACTTCTTTCTCGATTGCCAAATAGAGAATTAGCAATTTACCCGGCCTCGGTGGCTGTAGCACTGAAGGATTCATTAAATAACTTTTAATAGTCTCAAATCCTTGTTGACACTTATCATCCCAGATAATCGGATGATTTTTCTTCAGGAGTTTGAAAATCAGCTCACAGATTGCAGTCAGCTTGGTGATGAACCTACTAATGTACTGTAATAGTCCGATAAACCCTCTGACCTCTCTCTCAATCTTTGGCGCAGACATTTCTCTGATTGCTTTGACCTTTTCTGGATCCACCTCTATGCCTTTCTGGCTGACAATGTGCCCTAGCAACTTTCCTGAAGTGACCCTAAAAACATACTTCTTCGGGTTCAATCTGAGGTTGTACTTTTCAGCTCTCGCCAGGAACTTGTCTAGAGCTTTAAAATGCCCTTCTCGCGTTAGAGACTTAACCATCATGTCGTCCACATACACTTCTATCTCCTTATGAACCATGTCGTGCAACAAGGTGGTAGCCATTCTCTGATAGGTAGTTCTCGCATTTTTCAATCCAAATGGCATGACTGAGTAACAATAAACACCCTATTCAGTGGTGAATGAAGTTTTCAGCTTGTCAATCACTGCCATCATAATCTGGTTGTATCCTAAGAAACCATCCATGAACCAGTACATGGTGTTGGAGGCGCTGCGCTGTCGACTAGAGTGTCAATATGTGGCAAAGGAAAGTTATCTTTGGGCAAGCCTTGTTCAAGTCCCTGTAATCCATGCACATTTTAACCCTTCCATCTTTCTTGGGAACTGGAACTATATTTTCCAACCACTGGGTGTCATCGACTACCTCCAAGAACTTCACCTTCAGCTACTTTTCCACTTCTTCCTTGATCAGGAGAGCCCATTCTGGCCTTAATCGCCTTTTCTTCTGCTTTATTGGTGTGATGTGGGGATATGTAGGGATTATGTATTCTGTAATTTCTCTATCGATCCCCGGCATGTCCTCATAACTCCAAGCAAATACTTTCTATCTTTTTCTTATTGTTCCATTTTTCCTCTCTCATCAGGAGTTAAATTAGAAGCAATAAGTATATTCTTAGGATTATCACATGTGCCTAAATTAAATGATTTAGTTTGCACTGAATTAATGTCAAACATATGCATGAAATGATCATCACACACAGAATAACCATTAGGAAACACATCACACAAGTAAGCAAAATCAGACTCTATTGCATTGACTTTGGAAAAGAAAAGGTCATTATCAGAGTTAAACAAGTTTGCTAAGGAGATATCAAGATCATCATAAAAAACTTCTATGATGGAGTAAAAAACAAAGGACTCAAAACTAAGCTCTTCCATTTGGTCGGCAGCGACTTTCAACTCCGCTGCAGGGATGTCCTCCTCGAGCTCAGGAAACAGCACCAGCTCCTCTACTATCGGCTCTTTCTCAGTAACTTTACTGGTCCCACCCAATTGTTCAGCAAAGATTTCAAAACCAGGGACTATCTTCTCGGCGATCATCAACGGTTCAGGAGCTCTTTGGTATGGAACGTAGGTGCCTTCCCTCATAAATGTTTCCTACAATGGCTTGATCTCCGGATTGGCTTCTGACTTATTCACTGCCCTTTTCTTTCTTCTAGACTTGGCTCTAGCCTTACTCCCCTCTGCTGGTTCATCAGTCTCGGGATATCCTATCCCATGCTTCAAAAACATGGGTCTTAATAAACGCAGTGTTAGCATAGATGTGCCCTAGTGCCATTTTTGTAATAATTATGACATTGTAAATTATCCCTATGGCAATATAATATTCATTTAAATAAAGATTTTGTTTATTTGAGTATTTACCCTTTAGCATTATGTTAAATAAATTTATTATCAAGAGTTGATAATATGAGTTATAAATTTACTTAGTACATATGCTATAAACTGTTCATAGTCGAATAATTAATATTTGGGTAATATTAATTAGACTATCACCTCTTTCTGTTTTCCTTGATTAGTATGTGATAATAATAGTGGGAGGTAGTGAGTCTCATGCTACTTGATATGAGATATCAGAATAGACATGTGGATACTCATGTGATGGGTAGATCAAACAATGATGTTAGATATATGATTGCGAGGATATTCACTTATGATAAACAATCACATTCTAAGTCATAATGGTGCATATGGTCCTTTGACCTGAGGTGACACGGTCATCCATATTTGAGTGGTTAGAGTTTGTTACCGCTTACATACTTGTGTTAATCACACATGGGTATATGGCGTGTGGTGGCTCTAGTTAGTCAAATATAGGGATGAGTGTTTGACCAAGATGGAATTCATTACCTGGAGTGAACCGGGATAAGATCCAGAACTAACTAAGTCTTTTCTTGACGAATAAGTTCTTGGCCAAGACAAACATAACAGTCTGAAAGAGTTTCAGTACTAGAAAGAGTTTCTAGTATTTGTTATATTTTATCAAGAATAGAACTTGAGATGAGTTTAAGTGATATAGCTATTAGAGGTTGACTAATCCTTGACTCTAGGCTATGTCGGGATCTTCTAATGAAGGGATTTTAGTGCACGGTAATTATAACTAAAGGGTTCATGTAAATTGATAAATACATTCATATCTAATTGGGTAATTATGATATCGATGCTAGGGGTCACTCACAACTTATGAGAATTAAATATGAATATGAGATTTTCACATTTAGACTTGAAAGAGTTTCAAATAATAGTAAGTGTTGATATTA
>CATIWK010152981.1:0-15675 GCA_949634005.1 Mallotus japonicus | reverse complement strand
GAAAAATATATTGGTCACTCCTATGTCTCGCTCTAAAAGAGTATCCAAGAAACCGCATAGACTCAATCTATGAAGACATCTTTGGTTTTGTATCTTTGTAATTCTGCTTGTTTTTAGCAGAAGTCTTTTTTTTTTTTTTTTTTTTTTTTTTCAGTCTCTGTATGCCTTTTCTTTTTATTTTAATATACTCGGACTTCAGATTTTTTCTGAACTCCAAACTTTAAGGGTATTCATATTATGTATTTACTATGTATAATAATTAAAGATAATTTAAACACTAAATGGATGTTATATAATTTAGTATCAATTAATAAGTGGATGCTATTGATACTAATTATGTATTTATAATTTCAATTGATTTAATCTCTAAACTAAATAAAATAAAAATTATGCATTTATAATTTAATATTATCTAGTACTAATATATAAATATAAATATGCAAATTTAAATTAATAGATAAATATAATTTAAAATATAAATTATACTTTAATTTATATAACATTATTACAAAACTATAGTTTTAATATAATTAAATTAACAAAACTACGTAGTTTTTGAGTTAACCTAAAACCTAAATAACTTAACCTAAAATTATCTCTTTTCATTTCTCATTTAACCTTTCTTCTTCTTTTTATTTTCAAAAAAAAAAAACCTTTCTTTTTCAGTCCTATAGCCGCCTCTGCCTTCCCCCACTCTCTGCAGCTCTCTATTGAAGGATTGATTGATTGATTGCTTGGTTTTTCTTTTGAATACTTGCGGAGGTAAGTTTGATTAAAGTCATCTTCTTCTTCTTTCATTTTTTTTTCTAGTTATGGATTTGATGTTAAAGATTATTTCTTTAATGGGTTTAATGATTTTTCTCTTGGTTATTTGGATTTGTTGTTGTTGGTCATCTGATTGAATGACCATTTTTTTGTCTCTTGGTTTTTTTTTTTTTTTTTGTTGTTGGTCGTCAGATCTCCTCCGTCTCCGCCGCTGCTAGGGCTTTATGCTCTTCCACTTCCACCCTGATCACCACCACTCTTTTCCCCGGCGACGGTATTGGCCCCGAGATCACTGAATCCGTCAAACAGGTCTCTCTGCACTCTTCCAATTTCTTGTCATGACTAGTTATTTTTCTTAATTTTAGATTGTTGTTTACGCTACTCAATTTATTTTTAACTGCAACCTAATTTAAAGTTGCAATCTTTTTTGTTTCTGTAAAAAAAATATTGTAAAAATTTTGTATAGGTTTAAATAGGTTGTATATTATGAAAAATGAATTTATGAATGAAAGATGGTTCTTTGGTCTGTTTCATTTGCTAGTTTATATTATCAAACTATGAAAAACCTAAAGGGTGAGCTTGTTTATATGTTGTATTTTTATTGTCTTTATTTCCTTGTTTTGATGGTGAATGTATATTGAGTTAGAAAGGCAACAAATTAGAGTCTCTGAATTGCTTGGATCATAGCATTTTCAGTGCTTTACGTTGCCAACAGTGATTCTTTGTTTCCTTATATTTGCTTTTGAAATTGAGAAATTTATGGGCTAGGCTATGCTAAATCCACCTCTGCCTGATTTAGCGCCTGTTTAGGATTGTTGTTATGCATTAATGTTGGTTTCTTTACTTCTGCCTGATTTCGCACCTGTTTAGGATTGTTGTTATGCATTAATGTTGGTTTCTTTACTTGATGATATGAATATATCATAGTTGTATTTAGGTTCAATTTAGCCCCTAATGTATGGTGCGAGGCTTAATTAAAGCCCTTGATGTATTTTTTGACCCAAAAACACACCTAACGTTATTCAATCTAATCATTTAGCCCATTCTAAGATATTTGACACATAGAAAAATTATAAACTAGTCCTTGGAATTATTTTTGTATCAAAATATTTCAAATTTTAAATTTCAATAGATAAAATTGCCCATAATTTTTACTAATAATATAATTATTCAGAAAAATATTCTATTTAATTATCAATCATTCTAAATTAAATTATGTGTAATATGAAATAATTAAATTTAAAAATAAAAATTTAAATTGAAGTGTATATGTATGTGTGTTTAGGGGTGAGCATTATCAAGAGCATGTGTGTTTATGTGTGTTTTGGGGGTTTTTTCTGACCGAACCGAATCAAACCAGAAATCGAACCAAACCAACCGAAATTTTTAAAAATATTAATTTTTTGTTACATTATTATAATATTTAAAAATTAAAAAATAAAAAAATTAGTTAAATTCGGTTAACCGAATTTTCTGGGCAGAAAACCGAACCGAACCAAAATTCGGTTCGGTTCGGTTCAAAAATTTTGAAAATGTCACATGAATCAACCTCGGTTTGTTGTTCGGTTTCCACGGAAGGCTTGCTCACCCCTATGTGTGTTTGAATGCTTCATTTTAAATTAGTTAAATAAAAATAAAAATAAAAATAAAAATAATAAAACATTTGGAGTCTTTACTCTTATTTGCTAATGAAATACTTTTGATAAAATGCTTAATATTGAAATTTCTAAGTGCTAGTTCAGTTAAAATAAATAAATTTGTATTTTTATATTTTATTTTTTAATATATAAAAAAATTAAACATTTGGAGAACCAACACTCCTTTTTCCTCATCCTTTCTATCCTATTTGCCAATGTATATTTTTAATTTTTAATTTATATATATATATATTAGAAAATAAAATTTGTTTCACTTTGATTTACATTTTTATTTTTAATTTAATTAATTTGAGTTATACTAATAGTTTAGTTTAGAGAGATTGATAATTAAATAAAATGATTACCTTAAAATAGGGATAACAACATTTTTAGTCCTATAATTTATATCGTTTTTTCAATTAAGTTCTATAAGTAATTTTCTTTACAATCAAGTTCTATAAGTTTTAAAAAGTCTTATCGTTAGTTCTATCCGTTAGTCAACTCAATTTTCTGTTAGTCAACTCTTAAAATTAAACTTTTCTTTTACATTTTAGTCCTAAAACTTCTAAAAAAATATCATTTTTATATTTTAAATAAATATTGTTTATTTATGATTTATTTTATTATTTAACTTGCATAGTAATTATATAACTCACTAAAATAATATCAGAAAATAAAAATTTAAAATATTTTTTCTTAAATTACTAGTTTAATAAGCAACATTAAATAAAATTAATTAAATATTTTAAACAATACTTTTTATATATCATAAATGAACAAATTTTTTTTAT
This sequence comes from Mallotus japonicus, assembly GCA_949634005.1. Lineage (NCBI taxonomy): Eukaryota > Viridiplantae > Streptophyta > Magnoliopsida > Malpighiales > Euphorbiaceae > Mallotus > Mallotus japonicus. Next base: position 12,482 of record CATIWK010152981.1, on the reverse strand, counting down.
GGATAAAACTCAATCAATTTTGCCAATAATGTTATAATCTATGTTGTATTTTAAATAAATTTTAAACTCAATTGAATTTAAAATAGAAATATTTTTTTAAAAAATATTTCTTTAATATAGACTGTTTTATAATAAATATTTGCACAATTAAATAAGTGAACATAATTTTTTTTTATAAAATAGCTTAATGGAAAGAAATATATAATTTTTTGAAAATATCTAATTCAAATATAATTGCATTCAACAGATATTTGAAATCTAACACAAATTATAATTTTGACAAAACTAATTGAATTTAGGGTAAATTACTATTTGTCCCTTGTATTTTGGTTCAATACACTACTTCGTCCCTAACATTTGAAAAAATACTTATTCATCCCTGACATTTACTTTTTTTTAGCACTCATTAGTCCTTCTGTAGGGATGAAATAGTACAAGAAAAAGTAAATGTCAGGGATGAATAAATATTTTTTCAAATGTCAGGGATGAAGTAGTGTATTGGACTAAAATACAGGGGGCAAATAGTAATTTACCCTTGAATTTATCTAAATATAAAAAAATTTATTCCTATATGAAATATTAATTAAAATTATTTATTTTAAATAATCAAAACAATACTTGATTAATTTTATTTGTCATTGTTATTGCAACTAATAATTTAAGAAAGAAATATTTTTAATTTTAATTTTTGATATTATAGTAAAAATAAAAATTATTTATTTAAAATATAAAAATTTTCAAGTTTTAGGACTAAAACGTAAAAAATAAGTTGAATTTTAACAGTTGACTAACTGAAAATTGGTTTGATTAATGGATAGGACTAAAGGAAAGACTTTTTAAAACTTATGGAACTTGATTGTAAAGAAAATTACTTATAGGACTTAATTGAAAAAACGATACAAGTTATAGGACTAAAAATGTTGTTATCCCCCTTAAAATATTACTATTATTAAAAAATTAAGGTTAATTTTGTCTTTTAAAATTTAAATCATGAAATATTTTGATAGAAAAACAATTTCAGGGAGTAGTTTATAATTTTTATGGATGTCAAACCTTTTAGAAGGGGCTAAATGACCGGATTGAATAACGTTAGGTGTGTTTTTGAGCCAAAAAATAAATCAGGGGCTTAACTGAGCTTCGCACCATAATTAGGGGCTAAATTGAACCTTTTCCCTATATTTTATTACTAGCAAAATCCCCTAAACTTATCGGCTTTTTAGCTTTAGACCCCTAAAGTTTCGTTTTGTATATTTAAGCCCTTAAACTTCACAGATTTGAATTTTTAAACCCTTCTGTCAAATTTTTAACACAAATTATTTCCTTTTGGTCCCTAAAGTTTTATATTTCTAACATTCATACCATTTTTTACTTTTTAACACTTACATCACTATTAAAATTTTTTTACCGGTAAAAAATAAATTTACTTACTTTAATTTCTAATATTTTAAATTATTATATACATATTTTAATAATTTTAAATTGGAAAAACCCATTATTTGGTCCCTAGACTATACGAATTTTCCACACTTCGTCCTTAATCATTTATTTTGAAGAATTAAGTCCCTCAACTTTTATTTTTTTTTATTTTCATCCTTTTTTCACGGAAAATTTCAAATTGAAGATGTTGTCGTCTTCTATTGATTTATAAAAGCACGTCTTAACAAAAAGCATGTCTCAATCAACTGTCAAAAGCAAACAATTTGCATCAACATCTTGGAGCAGCTTACAATCAACAATGAAATTAAGTTCAATGATCAAGCTCACAACCAATAATTGGTTGAGATGTGCTTTTATAATTCAATAGAAGACAACAATATCTTCAATTTGAATTTTTCTATGAAAAAAGATGAAAATAAAAAAAATAAAAGTTGAGGGACTCAATTCTTCAAAATAAATTATTAGGGATGAAGTGTGGAAAACTCGTATAGTCTGGGGACCAAATAATGAGTTTTGCCAAAAAAAATTGACAAAAAAAATTGAGAAAAAAAATATTGATAAAAAAAATACCTTAAAAATAGAAAAAAAAAGTTTAGCAAAAAAATGTTGAGAAAAAAAAAAGAAAGCAGAAAAAAATGTTTGATTCAAAAAAAAAAAAGGATCAAATTTGATTAAAAAAAATAGAAGGATCCAATTGGTAATTTAATTAGTCAAACAGCTTCTAGAAGAGCCATGGCCTAAATTTGAAAAAAAAAAAATCTTCCTTAAAGCTATTTTTGAAAATACTTTTGGTCAATGTGGCTTTTGATATTATTTTTGATTTTTTGGCTATTTATGAAAAAAATCCCTAAGATATATTCTTAATGTTATTATAATAATAAAAATTTTGAAATAAATTTACTGGTTAATTGTTAAAAAAACATGTGTACATATCAAAGCTTCCACTATTTTTGGAGTCAGAGAACTCTGGAAAGAATCAAGAACTCTGCCTCCTGTACTGAATGCGGACTCAAAAGCCACAGTAGAAATAGGAACAGCTAGAACATCTCTAGCCGTGCAAGACAGAATTGGGAACCGCTCAAAATTCAACTTCCACCATCTGAGGACATCAAAAGTTCCCTCATCTTCCACAGTAGCCTCACTAATATATATTTCCACTTCAGATCGTTTACTTCCACCCAAACCAGAATCAAACTTATGCTTTTTGAATCTTTCTTTCATTAAAGACATAGTGTTTCCAGACTGAGGCAATTGAGGTTTAGAAACAGTCTGACTAGACTGTGTACCAACAACAGACTCAGAGGCAGAAGAAGAGCCATAAGTTGACAAATAATCATCAAATAACATATCTAGATCAGACTTCATGTTCAAATACAGGGTGCTTCCCAGCATTGCACCATACATTTGTTTCATAGAGAATTCAACAAATTCAAGTTTATACCGAGGATCAAGGATTGTAGCAAAAAAAATAACAGAGTTCATTTTCTCTGGATCTCCCCAATATTTATCAAATTTATGCTTCATGTTATTCCCCATGTTCTTAACAGACAGATCAGAAGATGATTGCATCTCAACAAGCATGCAATTCAAATCACAAATTTCAAAAAAGAAGCTATTTGCAATCACATAATTTGAACCAGATATTCTTAGTGTGATTTCATAGAAAAGCTTCAACATCTAAACCATTTGTTTAACACACAGCCAATCAAGAAAATTTGGAATTTCATCCCCTAAATCATGTCTGTAAGAAGATTCAGTTTCTTCATATTTATCAAAAGTCTTCTGAAATAAGCAGGCAGTTTTAAGCATTAAGTAGGTGGAATTCCACCTGGTAGGGACATCAAGAGACAATGAGCATTTGGACTCAATCCCTAGTAGATCAGAAAGCTCTTTAAATTTTCCCAACCTAGAAGGTGAGTTTCTCATGTATCTAACCGACTCCCTTACTTTTTTAACAGAAGTATTAACTTTTTTTAAGCCATCATTCACAATTAGGTTCAAGATGTGAGTTATACATCTCATATGGAGAAATTTCAGTCTAACAACAGAGCACCCCAACTTAACATTTTCTTTCTAAAATACCCCACAGCAGTGTCATTACTGGATGCATTATCCATTGTGACTGAGAACAAATTTCTAATTCCCCACTCAATCAAACAATTCTCTAATGCCTTACAGATGTATTCCCCCTTATGAGAGGTAACAAGGACAAAATATATTATCTGTTTGTGCAAATTCCACCCATCATCAATATAGTGAGCAGTCACACACATATAATTGATTCTTTGATTTGATGTCCAAGAACTACTGATTCTTTGACAGTGTGACATTAAGAAATTTTTAAGCTTAAGCCTCTCACTAGCAAATATGGTATAACAGTCCCTACTTATAGTCCATCTAGATGGTATCTCAAAGTGAGGACAAGTAGCAGACATGAACTTCTTAAAACCTCCCCCTTCTACAAATTTAAATGACAATTCATCTGTAATTACCATTTGTGCAAGTGAATTTCTAATAGTTTCTTGCTTAAATTTCCATGTCCCTAAGATAGCAGACTCAGAATTTTCATGTGCACTCACCCCAGTAGGTTGTAAAGTTAACAATGACTGCCCAGCATCTAAAGAATGTGGAAATTTCAAACAAGTCATGACATGGTTTTTTAATGATGAAGTGCCATGTTTTTTAGAATGAACATTTAATTTGGCAGCACAATAGATACATTTACCCTTGATGACAACACCATTATCGTCCTTAATTCTCTCAAAGTACTTCCAAACTTTGGATTTCGGTTCAGTCTCTTTTCATTTTTTAGCAGCAACTGTAGGCTGAGGTTCAGTCCGTGTCTGATCAGAAGTAGGAATACTTGGGGCTTCCACCACCACCTCAAGGTCCGATCCAGTGGCATTGTTATTGCCACTGGTAGTGGCCTTCTCCATTCATGACAACAAACATAAATAGAAAATAGAAACCAGAATCAGTATCAAAAAAATAATTTTGCAAATCACAATCTCACATAAAAAAAAATTTAAGTGACTGCTCAATACCTTTATATTGCTGCTAAGGCAATATTGAGAATTTGAGATTGCAGTGAGGCAGTGACTACTTCCACCCCTTTTATTTGGGAAGTTATAAAATTATAACTTAATTTGTAAAAGCTTATGCTTCCACCCCTTTTTTTGTTATAACCTTAAGCTTCCACCACTTTTAGGAACTTTAGAAATTAAGAAACATACACAGGACAAAACAACAACAACAAAAAAACAGTTATTTACACATTAACAGAATCAAATAATCAATATTAACAAAAAATCATTAAATAAATATTTTTGAAAAAAAATAACGCAGAGATAATTTTGGAAAAAAATAACAAACAAAATTCAATAATCTTTTTCAAATTAAACACATTTAATCTAAAAATTTTAGAATACACAGATAAAAAATGATAAAAAAATAAAAACTATTTTTTATCAAATGAAATAAAGTACTTTTACAACTTTTAATTAAAACAATTATAGATCTATGTAATATAACATATACAACACAAAAAAATTTACACATATCAAACAAAATTCCAAAAAAATTAAAATTTATCACAAAGAAGTACAAAACAATTATCATCGACCACATATCTAAACATATACCATATATATAACAAAAAAAATTTACACATATCACAAAATTTTTCAAAAAATAAAAGTTTTTCTCAAATAAATAAAAAAATTATCATCGAGCATATATCTAAACATTAGAACATATATACAACATAAGCATTTACATAGATCAATAATAAATGGAAAAAAATAAAAATAAAATTATCATCGACCACATATGTATGAATATAACAGAAATCAAAGGATATATTTTAGTTTTACACAGATCAATATAAATATACTCATATTCATACACTACATTTATAAAAATATAAACAATATATATCATAAAAAAATAATTTTTTATACAAATAACCAAAAGAAATTGTGAAAATATCAAAAATCCAACAAAGGAATCACAAGATCTTTAATGTATTACCATTAATAAACAGATCATCAATTTGAGATGGCGATCTGTTAAAAAAAATCACTGTAATTTCAAAAACATGAAAGGAGACTAAACCGAGATTGAGAGAACAGAGGAGAGAAAGATGAAGATCAAGAGTTGCTAGGGTTTCTTTAAGGTTCAAAAGAGACAGAAGGGTTAGAGGAGTAGAAGATATGCTCTGTTAGAAGAGAGAGGACAGAGGAAAGAAGGCTCTAGAAGAATGGTGGGAAGAGAGGAGAAGTGTAAAATGAAGGGAACTAAGGTTTTATGTATATATATACTAACCCTAGTTCTAAACTGTGTCGTTTTAATAAAGTCCAAATATCAGAAATTAGGGCGGGTCTGGGAATAAAATACCTCCCCTAACCCATCACCCGAAATCTGAATATCCATCAAATCCTCACCCGAACCGAATCACCTCTCCACTCGGTAGCCGAATTGGTCACATTTCTCGGGTCGAGTTGGGTCAAAAATCTGGGTTCGGGTGGTTCTTGCTTACCCCTAAGCACCACATTGTCATTAAGTTAAATGATAGAATAAATCAACTCTAATGCACATCTCAGGTTTTTCAAAGATCATTAAGCACTCTCTCTCAAGTAATACTTAACTCAACATGCATGAATCAATTGAAACTCAAAGTCATGGCTTAATTCTCATCATCACCATAAAAATAAGCCAACATTAAGCATACAAGGCATTAAGCAAAACCCATAAGAGAATTAGATAAAGTTAAGCTTTCTCAAGTCATTTAACCAATCTAACTTGTATTTGTGGGTCTATTAGATCTACCACCTCTCAATGCATATATCTAAACTAGAGTTATATCTGGGCAAAACATAACATTCAACAAGTATAACAAACACAATATGCATAAAAGAGAAAATAACATCTATCAAATTAACTTCAATTAAATGGGTCTCAAAATCCCAATAACATAAAAGTAATTAGCTACTTATGGCTTTAATATCCATCATTCATCCACAATACAACCCAAGTAAATAATAAAATTCTATAAACAACAAAGAAAGGAAGAGAAAAGTTATCAAGGAGCTTCAAAGATCTTCAATAGTGGCCTCTTCTCCAAGCTTCTTTTCTCATCTTTCTTCTCATAGGGTTTATTGGGTCTTTGATTGTGAAAGGATAGAATCCCCTTTTAGCTCTTGATTTTATCTTTTGAATGTGGTCTCCAACCCTCCTAAATTAGGTTTTTTGTCCCTCTTTTATAGTCTTCTCGAATGACCATTGGATCCTCCTCAAAATGGGTGTGTGCCAGCTCAAAAATCAACCAAAAAAAAAAATCTGGATTCGGGCTTCCCGCGATCACGATAGAAAATACTATAGCAATCATGGTAATGTAGCATCTGTACTATAGCAATCGTGGCACTATAGCGATCGCTACAGTAACTTCATCTGTGATGGACCCACGATCGCGATAGAAACCCAGCTCTACTCCTTTACTCTGTTTTGCTCCTTTCATACTCATTTGGCCACCATTCACCTCCAAAACCTCTTTTCCCTAGAAAAACAAAATAAAATATAAAAATATCTATTTTTATAGCTAATTTAACGTAAATGCAACCTAAGATAAGTGAATGCATGCTCAAATGAATCCTAAAACTATATGCAAATTAACACCAACACTAATAGGGGGCAGTCTTCCTTTTTTAAAATAACGACGGCAGGATTTGATATACACCTCATAATGCCTTTGGAAAGAAATTACCACTTGATTATTCTCTCATTGGAATAATAAGATGTATTTTTAATGTTACGAGTAACCAAAAAATTTGAAATTAATTTATGGGTTAATTAAAAAAGATTACATGAATTTTAGTGGATTTTGTAAATTTATCATATCTTTTTAATTTTAATAAATTTATACATAATTTTTCAATTTTTTTACATTTTTATGCACCAGTTAAAAATCTGATGAAATTTTATTAACATGACCATTGAATGAATTGAGTTGGTTCATAGAGACGCATCAAGATATATTATTTTGACTATTTACAAAAGGAAAAAGCACAACATTTAACATTTTTGCAATTTGATCATAACCTATTAATTTTGACAAATGGATACATATATTTTTAAATTTTTTAATATATACTTGGAAAAACTCATTAATAAGCCCTTAAACTTTCTTATTTTATTCTATTGAGCCCCTATTCTTTTTATTGTGCTTAATTAAGCCCTTGAAATTTTCATCTCTATTAAGGACTTTTTTAACGGCTGAAATAAAATAACAAATAAAAAACTTAATAGTGTTAAATTAATTAAGAGTCCTTCTACAGTACAACCACTTGTATCAATACAAATAGATTTTGAACAACTATATTATTTCTAATTCAATTGTAGCCATTAATATAATTTACAGGTGATAACTTGATTTTTGGAACCTCCGAGTCCTGTGGTCAAACAATCAGCAAAGAGCAAGGTGAGATATGGGGTTTCCCCCACTAACCCTCCAATGCCTAAGTTAGAGAATATAAAGAGAGAGTTTAGAGAGATAAAGAGTGAGTAATAGCTAAAGAATAGAATGAATAATAAGAGGGGAGGGAAGGAGTATTTATAGAGAATGAGATATGCAAACCTAAGAGGAATGAGATTCCTCTATGGTGTAGGACTTGTGTCTTTTGCATCCTAATCCGAGATTCCTTCTCCCATTTAGATTAGTGTTCCTTTCTCTGTAAGTTACTATTCATTTAGGAATATTTGTGATATTTAGAATAGGAATATACCTGTGGGGTATCAAGAGTCCCCCTGTAAGTCGATGAGGATATTTATGTCCGAGTGTACTGAAAAAAGATGATGATCTGTGTTGATGCCGTAAGGGTGACTGAGGTGGCCAGCCTCAGTCACTGGTTGTTGAGGATGCTCGGTACCGAGTCTGCAACTTCATGAAGGTAGAGCGAAACAATAGAGACATGCCAGCTGGGCTTATAGATGCTCGGTGTTTAATGAAACAGACCGAGTTTGAATCCTCAGTGAACGAAGTGACCTAAGGGTGCCTACTTCGAGTTGATTAACCCCAGTACTAAAAAGCGACTTGGGAACCAGCTTTAGTTACTAGAATTTAATGCTCGGCATCCCGAGACTTAACCTTAGTACTAAAAAGTGACCCGAGGATGCTAGTTTCCATATATACTAGACTTTGAGAGGCTCGGTACTAAAAAGCGACCCGAGGATGCGAGTTTTCATATATACTCGTCTTTAAGATGCTCGGTACTAAAAAGCGACCCGAGGATGCGATTTTCCATATATACTTGTCTATGAGATGCTCGGTACTAAAAAGTGACCCGATGATGTGAGTTTCTATATATACTCATCTGTGAGATGCTCGGTACTAAAAAGTGACCTGAGGATGCGAGTTTCCATATATACTCGTCTTTGAGATGCTCGGTACTAAAAAGTGACCCGAGGTTCAATAGAAGGTGCTAATATTTATGTTGCATTTCTTTTAAGATGCCTTTTTAAATTTTAAACCGTAGTCTGTACATGTGGCATAAGACATGACATGTTGGAGGGTGATTTCGCAGCTGGACAGTCGTGACTGTTGGGAGGATAGTGCATGGGTAACTGCACTAATGATGGCCTTTTTAATGTCAGAGTGAGATGACTATTCTACCCCTGCACATATGATCTTTGGAGACCTTGGGAGCAAGGGCAATCCGAGTCTTTGACAAAATCCTTTGTTGGATATATAAAGGAGAGAGAAATGTGCCAAAACGCACTCTTGTCTTCATCCTCTAAAATTGATCTGCATTTGTGTTCTGCTGCAATTGAGTTGCTGCTTGTAATCATTGTAGCTCCTGCACTTGTTACCAGATTCTTCATTTGTCCAGGTGATTTACTTTTTTCTTTTCACTTTCCGCTTAATTTGTTCATCTTTTGCTAGATAACATGCCTCCAAGAGAGCAAGTAAAATCTGATATCTTTGAATCTAGGGTAGATAATAGTATGTTGGAGTGGTTTAGAAGGCGTTTTGATATTCCCCAAGAGTTTAAATTGCACACTGTGAGTAGGGATTTTAAAGCTCATATGCCTATGTATGAAATGAGTAGAATAGTGGTGTATGATGATCAAATGGAGGGTGGTTTGCGGTTTCCTCTAGACCCCTTTGTTAGAGCTTTTTTAAACCATTACTTGGTTGCTCCTGGACAACTGCACCCTAATAGTTACCATATTTTGACTGGGTACATAGAATTAATGCATATGATGGATAGATCCCCGGATTTATCACATTTCCAGTATATGTATAGCTTAGCTAAGAAGATGGGAGAATTGACCTTCTCTCTGTCAGCGGTGCCTAACCACAGCCTCTTTGTAAAATTGCCTGACTTGCCCAAAACCTGGAGGCATCGATTCTTTATGGTCAAGCATCCAACGGATTTTATTGATGTCCGGCGTCAGTGGGCGGAGGATTGCTTCCCGATACCGAGACCCATAAGATTCTCAGATGAGGAAGCAACTGTAATAAAGGCTCTCCATGAACGGAGTATAATGGAAAGTATATCTGCTGTGACATTCTCGCAGTATTATATCCAGAGAAAATATCCGGGCCTTCCTAGGACGAGTAATGACGGTATGTTCTGATCTTTGTAAGGTATTTTTTTTTATCCTTGTCTCTTTTATTTGTAGATGGCTGACTATATGAAATTTACAGACGGGATGGATTTATCAGATGATGAGCTCATAGATGCTCAAGAACAACAACTGGTGTCTCCAAGGGAAGAAGAACCGCATGCGGTCTTTAATGCTCCTGCCTCTGCTACTGAAGACTTGGTCTCAAGTCATTCTGAAGGACCAACTACTAACCCATCCAAAAAATGGCCTCAAGATGATACTGCTGATGAAGAGGAATTGATAGAAGGGACTGGGCTTTTTGTTAAGCGTCCTCGAATTCCCTAATGTCCGGACATGAGGAAGTGGATAATACAAAAAACCAATCCTCTGAGTATCCACAACGTACAAGTCCAGGATCAATATGCTGAGTCCTTGCGTCTGCCGTAAGATATTCACCGGTGGATGGTGATTGATCAAGACGAGCTTCCCAAAGCTCTGATCGCTCCACGCTTGAGGTATTTTCTTTGTCTTTTGTTATTGTAATGCTAGTAACCAAAAATTTTATGATTTTTTCTTTTTCAACTTGCTTAAGGGTTGCTGTTGTGGAAGGATAATCAATTCTTCCTAAAGAGTGAGAACAACCTGAAGGAGGAGAAAAGAGATTGGATGCAGGCAAGAAAGCTTTGGAGATTGCTGAGATTGAGCAAGCCAAAGCTGGGTCTGAAGTAGAGTCTAAAAACAAGAAAATCCAGGAGCTGGAGCATTCACAAGCTCAGCTCTCTGAGAAGATTGAGAGATAGGACTCCGAGCTAGTTGATCTGAGGAAGAAGCTGGCTGAAGAGAAGCAAGCTCGGACTGATGAATTGAAATCTTACCAAAAGATGGTGAAGGGGTTTGTGAATGCTTACAAGGCTGAATCCCGGAAAGCATTACTTGCTCAGCACAGTGATTTGGACTTTTCTGAGTTAGAGAAACCGACTTTTAATGACTTAGCCAAGCTGGCTTCTAAGGAGGAAGCTGCAAGGAAGTCTGCTTATAAACAACAAAAGAAGCTAACTGTTACTAAGAAGAAAAGCACTGTTGTTGTTGCTGAGAAATCCGGTGTTGAATAATCCATGGATCCCAAGGGTGCCAAAGAGAGCTTAATATCTGGAGTTGCTGCTACTGATGCTTCTTCTGAGGGTCAGCTGCCTGAGAATGCCAACCTTCCTCCTTTAGAGAGTTCTTTGCCTGACTCTGAGATAAATGCCTGAATGCATTTTCTTTCTTTTATTTTATTGTGTGTGTGTGTGTTTTTTATGTAAAGACTTTCATGAATAGAAAAGGTACTTTTATTATCTCAGAGCATATTTCTTCATGTAAGTATAATTTTCCTATTGTTAATACTTTCTTAGACTGTCTGAATTCCAATATCTGGGCAACTTCTTTCCCAGCATGTCTCGTATCTTGTATGCACCCTTTAAAGATTTTTCTATGACTTGATAAGGACCTTCCCAGTTGGGTCTGAGTTTGCCTGTTCCGGAATTGCCTTTGCCAATATCTGCTCTTTTTAGTACTAAGTCTCCAATTCTGAATTGCCTTGGTCATGCATGCCTGTTGTGGTATCTGACAACCCTTAATCTCTAGGCTTCTGAAACAATAAATGCTCGTTCTCTCCGTTCTTCAAGTAAGTCCAAGCATATCTGAGCATTTAGATTATTGATGTCTATGTTTAATTCTCCAGTTACTCGGTAGCTTATTGATCCAATTTCTACTAGTATTACAACATCCATTCCATATGTCAATCTGAAAGGTGTCTCTTCTGTTGTGCTTTTGGGTGTTGTTCTGTATGCCCAAATGATGTTGTTGAGTTCTTCCACCCAATTTCCTTTCTTCTCATCTAGTCTTTTCTTCAAGCCTTGCATGATGATGCGATTAGTAACCTCTGTCTGTCCATTTGTCTGTGGATGAGCTACTGATGTGAATCTGAGCTTGATGCCTAAATCTGAGCAAAATGCCTTGAATTTCTCATTATCAAACTGTTTTCCATTATCTGCGATCAAAGTATGAGGTATGCCAAACCTGCAGATCACTTCCTTCTAAAAGAAGTGCTGGATCCGTGCTTCAGTGACTGTCAAAACTGCTTTCACTTCCACCCATTTGGTGAAGTGATCAATGGCTACAATTAAGAACTTCTTTTGGGATGTGGAGACTGGGAATGGTCCTAAGATATCCATTCCTCAAATAGCAAAGGGCCATGGGCTCCCAATTGGGTGCTGAGTATTGGGAGGCTTGTGAATCAAGCGAGCAAACTTTTGGCACTTTGTAACACCCTATTCCTTTACTATTTAAATACTCAAAGTCTTTATTTAACATAATATTAATACAACCATATCATAATTAGACAAAGTCAACATATTATTAAAGTACATAAAACATTGTAACATTTTATTTCATATAAT
>CATIWK010152838.1:0-10458 GCA_949634005.1 Mallotus japonicus | reverse complement strand
TTTATTATGTTTTAATTGTACAAAGAATTGTAATCCTTAATCCCTTCCCCCATTTGTTTTGAATGAATGTTTGTAATATTTATTTTATTTAATTGTATTAAGTGCAAGGTAAAAAGCATGAAATTGGACTAATGTGCAAATCTGGACTTAATTGTAAAATTTGACTATTGTTTAGAGGAAATTGTAATTTGCATGTAAATAAAGAAATAATTTTATAATTAAAGGTAATAAAACACAAAACACAAACGGAGGTCAACCGCAAGGTTGGGTGGACATTTCAAAAGCCCATACCCAGTTTCCGAACCCGATCTCTGATGACGGCTTCTGGGAACCTCCGTGGAATCCAGTTGCTGTACAGTGTCCCTGCTTTCATCCGGGTGGCGACTCCATCTCCGATATGGGCCACAAGCCCATTTTGTATTTCTTAGCAGGCCCTGAGCCCGCACAGTACCGTCATCGCCAAACACTTGGGCGCGCGCTGAACCCCGCCGTCTACAATAACTAATTTTCTAAATTTAATAAGATAGAATTTCAAAAGAATTTTAATAAATTCATTTATATCAAACATGCTATATTTAGATTTCATTTGTAAATAAATTATATTTTTTATACAACTCATTTATACTAAACATTATATTAAACAACAAATGTACAAATCCATTCTCTATCCATCAACACAAGATTTGTAGTTTTTTTTTTAAACACTATCCTTTTTTTTTTTTGAAAAACAAAACACTGTCCTTATATTAGGGCTTTTGAAGATCTTAACATTGTTCTTATATTACGACTTTTGAAGATCTTAACATTGTTATATTAGTACTTTTAAAGGGAATCATGGAGAACTGGAGGATTAAACTCATCAACCCAAGATTTGTAAGTAGGTCAGAATTTTGTGAACAATAGTATCCTCATGTAGGCTCTTTTTCATGCATATCCTTACTCCTGATCCTTATCCAACGTTTCCTCCATGAATTTGCAAGGCACCCACCCTATCCTTTTCCACATTCAAGTCCTTTGTCTATTGCTACTTGTTACCAAAATTATTGTCAATTGTGTCCATTATATTACCGTGCAGCATGAACCTTATTCAAACATAAGCATCAATTTTAAAATGCAACTTCAACACACAACATAATCATAGCACGTGTGCAACTTCGACTATAGGCATGCATTTGATCTCCCTGCCAAGAGTTACATGCATATCCCACCAGATGAAAGAACGCGAACAAAAAAATCATCAGATTTATACATGCAAGAACTAGTCAAAGTTGTAAATGCATTACTACAGATACAAATGTAAAACAAGAGCTAACAACCGGAAGACAAATTTATATATATGATACTTAACCTCTCTGCTTAGTTCACGTCCAGTCTCTTCATCCGTTCTTGTGAGCTTCGCAGAAATGAATGCTTTTCGAGTTTCACGTCGGGATGCTTTAATGACAACGCTGCATGTCTCAAACTTACGTGAAAATAGCTAACAAAGATAAATCTGCTGTTGGCCTTCACTTTCTTACAACCAACAAACTCCATTTAAATGAGCATTTGCTAGCACTCCAAAAATCTTTCAGATCCAGAAAATAAATTATAAAATATGAACTGATAGACATCCCTCACAGCATTATGCAGTGATATGTCTAATGAAATGGGTTAAGATTAACAAATATTAGCAGAAGCTTCCAGCATAGCCTGCATAAAAATATGTTACAGTTTGATTACAATTCAATACTGCAGTGAAAGCATGATTTCAAGAATGAAGACAGACAAAACCACAAATGATGAGCATGAATAAAATAAAACCTGGATTCCTATTTATTTGTTATTTCTTTCACTGGCTTACATCATGAGCCGCCCTTGTGCTACCAGCTATGCTATTAGATGAGCTATCCTGGAAACTGCGAGATGAAGAACACCTACTTGAAGAACTCCTAGCTGTGACACTATTTTCCTTCCCGGGAGATTTTTTGGATTCTTTTTGTCCTGAAGACAAATCCTACAAAAATACATTCCATTTATTTCAATTTTATTTAAAAGGCAATCATCTGTGATAATGATTCCAAAACTTGTTTAGAAACATATATAGAAGGTCACAACCTACCTGATCTGTCGTAGACCCAGGAGTCTTCAACTCCAGCTCTGTTGTAACATCATTAGAGTCCAAACTTTTTCCAATCTTGCTCTCCCCTGATGATTTAGTTTTTGAATCTCTTTTGCTTGAAGCATGAGATCCATTGGCAGTCTGTGCAACCGAAGATGCATGTTGCATGGACTGCTGATCAACCAACGCATTAGGAGTCATAAATGGAACAAAAGTTGAACAGTGATTATGGATTACTGCAGGATTCTGGTTTCCATAGAAGGGGTATGGTTGCATGGATGGATGCAAAGGAATTGATCCAGGAGGTATTGGCACTGGCATGGTGAAAGGAAAAGAAGTTGGAGCCATAACAACTGAGGGATCCATAGCTACCCAAGGGTACACGGCCCTAGATCTTTGCTGATATTGGATATTTAGATTCTCAATGTCAGATTTTAGAGATGCCTTCTCTTCTCTGAGATCATTTTTCTCTTGTGTCAACTGTTTTCAAACAACATTGCATGATTATCCTATTCTTATCTTCAACACTGTTATCAAAGTGAGAGATTAAAAGTTCACCTCACGAGATTCTTCAGTCAAGGCAGAGTACTCTGCCTTCAGTTTGTTGACTTGAGATGTTAAATCCCTTAACAACTGAACTGTATCAGTTAGAATAGTCGCTTTGTCATTTCTGGGCCTATCTGGATCTACATTCCAAGATTGCACATGGAAACATCAAGAAGAAGTAAACACGTTATGAATTGCAGTCGGCAGAGTGATGTGTGTATGTGTGTATATAGCTTTGTCATTTTTAGCCTATCTGAATATATATTTCAAGGTTCCACATGGAAACATAAAGAAGAAGTAAACATCTTGAATTACAATAGGCAGAATCTTACATATATAAACATTAACTTTTGACAAATAACAATCAACTGCTAGTAATCTACTCCATGCGATTATCAGCCAACACTTTCGTGTTATATGGCATAAAAAAAAATAAAAAATAAAACCTCTTTTCATGCCCTCAAAGCATTATTCTACTGAATGAAGTCTCAAATTACACAAAGAAGGAAATGGATGAAATAGATAAGACATCATGTGAAACTCAGTTAATGACTGTGAATGGGCAGAGCCATGCAGCAACTGAGATGCAACTTCATAAATATAACCACAAGCTTGTGCAGTTCATTGGATTTAGTACATATTACTGTAAGCAATTCAATTGCTTATTATAGAAAACAAGCATTCCCATCGCAAAAAAGAAGAAATGTGTCTGAACTATAATGATAAAGGGCTATTGGTTACACAAGTGGATCCAGCTCAACAAATGTGTAGAAACACTGATGGAATGGCTCAATTTTTGAAACTAAAAGACTTTGCCAACCTAATTCTTTCATGTCCTAATATAACCTATTGAACAGAAGAAAAAAAATGAAAAGAATGAGGAAACCAACAAATTCACATAAAGTAAGTCACATATATATGTCTCACCTAATACATGTCCCAACTCGATAAAGTGCTCATTTAGTCTATCCCTCCTTAACTTTTCGCGGTCAGCCTTCTGAATTTTTCTTGCAGCTATACTATTCTTGACTTCTGATTCAACCCCTTGGCTGCGAAAGTAGAAAATAATCACATTGCAGAAGCTCACAATAGTGGTGATAAATTCATCCTAAATTTCAGTAAAAAAGAACGAAAACAAAAAGGACAAATTAGACAAATTACTAGTGTCTTCACTCGAATAACAGAAATTGGATCCAGCACCACTCCACCAGTTCGATTAAATCCAAGAAATTAAAACCCTTTTCAGTTAGTATCTATAATAACTTACCAGCCCTTAGCAATTTTTTGATTCTAATTGCAGTTGAATTAAATTAACACATTAAAGAAAAAGCAAAATCACTTGTCCAATCAAAATCACCATGAACTTCTTTGAAAAAAAATAATAATAATTCAACACTGAAATTGAACAAAAACCAGCCAATACTGAAATTGCCTCACAACTTTTCAAGAACCATTACAAAGATTAAAACCAAAACGATAACAACAACAATAATAAAACAAACCTGGACTTGGGATCAGAGCGAGAAGATGGCAGGTCAGGAAGAGGTTGTTGATGTTGATGGAAATCAGTGAAGTGTGGATTTTGGGGTTGCATTGACATTGGCATTTGCATGGACTGTTGATGTCGGAGAGAATCTTGATTTAGGTGATTATGATCCATTCACAGATTATTTTTTTCAGTAGAATTGATAGCTTCAGAAATCTGGAACCACCCTTTTGCTTGAATCCTCTGACTCGCAAGTCTCATCAACTGTTTTTTTTTTTCAGCTTGCTAGCACAGTACAGTTGCCGACAGAGCCGTGCATGTGCTTTGCTTGGTAATACACTCCATGGCTACAAACGCTATGTTTGGATAACCATAAAATGAAAAGAAAACAAAACAAAAATAAGTTTGGAAAATAACGGCGTATTTAGTTTCGAAAAATAAGATATATTCTTCAATTTTTAAAAAAAAAAATTAAAAAAAAAATTTATTATTTAATTGGGTGTTTTCTATAGTTACTTTATTTCAAAACAAAGAAATTTGTTTTGTTTGAGATAAAAATTTTATTTTACTTTTTGTGGAATTGTATTATTTTTTGTGAATATAAAAATTAGTATTTCTTTTGTTATAACTTGATATATTCTTTGTGAAATTGTTATTTTGTAAAAAATTAAACCATTTTTATGGAGTTAATTGTTATAATTATAGAATTTTTTTTATAAGTGTTAGTGCTTCTTAATAGAATGAAAAAGTTTTTTTAGATTGATAATTTTTAAAAGAAGAAATCTTAATTTAAAAAAAAATTATTTTATTCATGAAAAAATGTGAAGATTTTTTTAAAATAATATTATATTTCCTAAGTGTAAGAGCATCTACAATAGTGCTCGTTATTCTAAAAAGTATCTTTTGCACAATAAAAAACATCTTAAAGAATTTTAAAATATAAAGAGTGAAGAAATTTGTATAACTCCAATAGACTCTTTATATTTTTAATCTTCATTTTGCTTTATCCAATAAATATTAATGTTTAATTTTTCTCCTCATTTGTTTTTATAAGATTTCTCTCTATTTATTTAATTCTTTCTCTCCATTCGATGAAAGAGAAAAATCTTTTCAATAAATAGATAAGTATCAATTAATATTTTGCATAGGAAATTGAAATATTTTAGAGTAGAGAGTGAAGTTTGACTCTCTACATGTAGAGAGCCAAATCAACTCTCTACTCTAAAATAAAAATATAGAGAGTGTATTAGAGATTTTTTTTTGGTTTGACTCTTTAAAGTAGAGAAAAACTCAAATAAAGAGTCTATTGGAGATGCTCATAGATTTAAATAAAATTATTTGCTTTTATATTGAAAGATTCCTTAAAATACTCTTTATTACCTAGAATATACTCTTTGTTTTAAAGAGCATTTCCAACCCACTTTTTATTTAACCTAAACTCTTTATTATAAAGAATAATTGTAAAAAATAAGACTTCAGCCCCCTCTCTATATCTAAATTATATATAAGAGAGTGAGTTTGACTCTCTACATGTAAAAAGTCAAAATTCACTCTCTATACAAAAGGTTAATTAATACACCTATATTTTCCATACGTATCCTTATTTTCTATTGGCTTCTTTTATTATCTAAAATTTTTTTCTCTTTCTTCCCACAATATTCAAAAACTAAAATTAAATGCTTCTAGAATAAAACAAAATGAAGAGTGAAATATAAAGAATGCATTAGATTTAAATAAAATTATTTACTTTTTATATTAAAAGATTCCTTAAAATGCTCTTTATTACATAGAATATACTCTTTATTTTAAAAAGTATCATTGGAAATGCTCTAATAGGGTTAGAATCCCTGGATCGTCATTCTCGAAAAAAACATAATTCAATCCTATATAATATTATATAAATAAAGGATACTCATGAGGTCTATGAGCAGAAAAGGCAAAAAAAATTATAAATTACATTTATATTCTTATTTATTTTACAATATAATAAAAGTTATATAATGGATTATGATCATTTATTTTAATTGGACAATTAATAAAATTGATAAAATTTAAAACCTAAAAGGATGAGTAAACCCGTCGTATTATAATTTAAAGATATATATATATATATATATATATATATATATATATATATTGTAACTAACTTAGTAATTTATTATTTTTATAATTATTAAAATAGTAAAGGGACAAAAAGATAAATTATTGCTAACAACAACACATTATTTATGTCATTGCTAGTGAGACATATTTTTATCCATAAATAAATACATTTAACAATGCATATATTTGATTTTATTTTGTATTGAATTTTTTTGACATTTTTTAATATATTCACTGGAGTCAATTAGTAAAATATTAAATATAATACACTCCAAATAGATAAAATAACTTTTCAAACAAATTACAATTAAATCAATAACCTTCTTCTTGGCGCTGTGTGTTTTGGTCCTCTATGATACAATTTCTTTTCTTTTATACAAAAATACATTTTGACATCCCATATATTTAACTTTTTTAACATTTCACTTTCGTATGTTTATTTTAACATATTGTATCGGAGTATAAACATTTATATCTATACAAATGAAATTAGAACCATCAAATTAATTTTCATTTAATTACAACCATTGATTATTTTTGTGCATCAATACATGTAAAATGTATCGATGACTATAATTAAATAAGTAGTAATCTAACATTTCTAATTTTATTTGTATATATCAAAATGTTTGTACCATATAAAGACTCATATTTTTAATTTTTGGCTTATTGAATAGAGGGGATAAATGTACTTAAAAATATTGAATTTAGTTCTTATAATTTTAAAATTTTATATTAAATCCTTATAATTTTTTTTT
Organism: Mallotus japonicus; assembly: GCA_949634005.1. Classification (NCBI taxonomy): domain Eukaryota; kingdom Viridiplantae; phylum Streptophyta; class Magnoliopsida; order Malpighiales; family Euphorbiaceae; genus Mallotus; species Mallotus japonicus. The sequence goes on along the minus strand of CATIWK010152838.1, from coordinate 3,467 downwards.
TCAATTAATTGATGGTCCTTTAAATTACTAAAATAATACAACTAAATTTATTAAAAAAATATAAACTTTATGTGCTTTTTCAATCTTTAAAATTTGTTCCCTAAGGTGAAGCTCTTTAATCTGGAAGTTACCGCTTCTGACCACATATCATTATACCTTGATCCCACCTTTGAGGATAGGAAGAGAATTCAGAGGAGGTTTCACTTTGAGAACAGTTGGCACCTCGAGAAAGAGTGCCGAAATAAAGTGGAACAATTTTGATTAGAAGTTTATGAAGGGGATATCCAAAGGAAAATAAAGCATTATAGGGATTGACTATTCGATTGGAGTGCTGATATAAAGCAAAAATTCTCAAAGAAAATCAGCTTGTGCCAGAACCGAATACATCATCTTCGCCACAAGAGGGATATTTTTGTAGCTTTGGAAATTTCTCGATATCAGACCCAGCTCTTTGAAGCCTTCAAACAGTAAGAAGCTTATTTAAAGCAACGCTCCAAGCAATTCTGGCTTCAATTTGGATACCATAACACACTATATATCCATTTGTAATTGCCCTAGAGGGGTTGAATATGGTTTTTAAAAATTTAAAATAAAATTAAAGAACTTAAGCAAGAATTAAGAAGAGATTAAGGGAATAGAAGATTAAACACAAGTGTTTAAGGGGTTTGATTCACAAACGAATCTACGTATCCACCTAACTTATCGCCAAGTTAAGATTTTCAATCTTCACACCAATTTTATTCACAAGATTGAGATAACAAGATTTTTAAGGATCAACTTTAAACCAAACAACAATGAGCCTTTAACTAAGGCTTAGCTCTAACCACAATCCTAAGTTTTTTAATGGTTGAACACTTAAACTAATTCTTATAGAAATAAACCTCAGTTCGCTTCTAATCTATCTTAGAAATTAGATAAAGTAGAAGTCTTATTTCTAACACAAAACTAACTCTCATAAGAGTTAATGAATTACAAAGAAAGTATAAGAGAATTTTAATGCTCAACGAATGCTTAAAGGAAACTGTTCAACCACCAAGTGTGTATCTCTTAAATGAAGTTCTAAGGGTTGAATTTATACTCCAGCATAAAAAAAAAATATGTCTGTTGGGGGCATTAACTTCGTCCCTAACTTCTCCAAGCTTCATTTAATGTAAAATAGCCTTTTTACAGAGAAATGGCTACTCACAATCGTGAGGGCATGCTCACGGTCATGATGGTGGAAATTATAGCCATTGGGTGGTAGGTGACCGTTGTGTTTTGTAGAGTTGCCTAGTCACGAGCTGGTCATGGTCATGAGGGCAGATTGTGAGTGTCTCGGCCACTTTTGCTCTTTTAAGACACCCATTGCTCACGATCGGGATGAGCTCTCACAAGCTAGTCATGGCCACCTTACGATCACGAGGGTCTCGGCTTCTTTTGCCCTTTGTTGCCTCTTTGAGTCTTCTGCTCGTGAGCAAGGCTCTTGAGGGCAACCCTGTAGCTTTGTTTTGAGCATTTTTTATGCCCTAATTGACCTGAATTGATCTTGAACAATATGACATCTTATATTTGATGTTTTGATAGACTTAGAAGTTGAATCACTTCACTTTGGTTCTATAAATTCAATTGAACCTAAAAACACACTAAAATAGACACATTAGATTAATCAAATTATTTGTTAAAATCAAAACTTTAGAGATTGAATAAACCTAAGGTCAATAATCTCCCCCTTTTTTACTTTGACAAATAATTTGTGTGTGTGAATTATGCATAATCAAGTGAAGTAGGAAAAGTGTACATTGCTCCCCCTTAGTTCATGCATTAGATTTTTAAAAAAATAATAAAGTATAGCTCCCCCTTGATGTGTGCAAAATTATTTATGTTTGATTGTGAAATTTGCTATGTAAGATTATAGAATTATTAGCAAATAAACATTCATACACACATATATGTCTCCTCCTTTGTCAAAGATCAAAAAGAAGCAAAGAGAACTATTAAAAAAAGATAAGAAAAGGAAACTTCATTAATAGAAAGATAGGGAAACATGTGGTTCACTAAAAATATAAAAACACAAGTCAAAGAGCTAAACACATCCAACAAGCATAAATTAAAACATAAACTAATAGAAATTTATGACAAACTAAATATAAATTAGACATAAACTCAACATAAACCAAAAAGATACTAAAACACACACACAAAACATCTAAGAGGTAGGATCAATGTCCTACTCATCTCCTTGAGGCTCTTGTTGAGTTGGAGCTTGAAATGCTTAAAGAGGAGGAGGAAGAGGCCATGTGCATTGTAAATTGTGATAGGCATAAAGGTGGTGGATGTCATACTCCATATGATCCATCCTCCTATCAAAATGATCAAGCTTTGAGTCAACTTGATCAAAACGAGTGTTGAAATTAGATTCAATAATCGAAAGGTGATCAAAGAACCCACCAACCTATACAGGTTCATCATCCACTCCTTGAGATGTGGAAGGATCTCTTGCTCTTTTCCTTTAAGGAGGTTGAGGTTGAGTATGTTGAGTCTCTTATTCTTCTTCAAGGCCAAGATTACCTATGTTCTCAATGTCATCCAAATCTTGAGCAAGTTCTTCATCTATTTGCTCTTCCTCATGCTTCCAAACCTATACATTATTCACCTTCTTGAATTGATTGGAGTTTTTAAGGAATTTTTCATCAAGTAGGGAATAGGGAAGGGACTCAAAACGATCATGGTCAAGTCAAAAGTGTTATGCAAGTGTGGTTACTATTCCCCCAATACATATTGCACTACTTACACTATCACTAACTAACAAAATCCTCTATTGCAACCACCTTCCTAAGGCAACATCAACATTATTTTGAATGTACTGATGAAGAAAGATGTCATCAAAGGAAATGGCTTCATTGCTTAAACCCCTAGCATTAAAAGGAGTAGGTGATAAAATGATGGATGTACCAAAGACTCTTAAAAGAGAAGGAGGAGGATTTTGAATGACCCGCAAGAAATTGTCCCATATTAGGTTTAATATTTTAGTTCCAAAAAGAGTTTGGGGAATCAAGTCCCTCATACTTGAATTCAAAGAGAGTATCAAAATCTTCTTTGGTTAAAAAATGATCCCTCCCCCCTAATTTAAACTGCATGCTATAGAAAGGATTTTACTCACTTGTGTTTTGAGTTCTTAAGCAAAAGGATGAGAGAAACTCAATCATAAGAGATTGGATGGTGATGAAAGGGGTGAAAGCAAAAGAAAACATACCAATATTTTCAAAAAGAGTTTTCACTTGATCATAACAACCAAGTGATTTAAGAGCCACTTGAGACATGTATCAAGATGGAATGATCTTCCTCTTGGAAAATTGAGATGCTCTTTGCCTAATTTCAAAGTTTGAGTAGGAAATAAAAGGAACTTTCTTTGGTTGCTCCTTGGTTGCTCTCCTTACTTGAGAGGATTAAGAAGTAGAGGGGGCTTGAGTGGTCTTCTTCTTTAGGGC
>CATIWK010152815.1:0-10955 GCA_949634005.1 Mallotus japonicus | reverse complement strand
ATTTTACTAAAAAACACAACTTTACTATGCAGTTTTGTTATCTTATTTTCACTTTGTTCTTGACTTAATCTCAATGATCACACTTCCCAATAAAGTAAACTACTGTTAGATTAAATTTTAACAAATTAAAAGGGTTAAAATTTGTCTTTAGTCTCATCACCACCATTAACTAGTAATAAATCATTTGTTCTTTGTTCTTTGGTTTTTGTTATTATTGTAATCAGCTCATAGAACCCACTTTAGATAATTTAAAGATATTTGTTTAAGTTAATTAGGCAAACATCTTTTTGATACGCTTAGTAAGACCACTTGTATGCCAATACAAATGAGAAAATTGAAGCTGAATAACATGGCTAGCAAAAATTCTAGTAACAAAGACAGGAGGAGTCTTGAAGGAGCTTTAAAAGGTGACAAAAACTCCACAAATTCATTTAACCTAAAGGCTAAAGAGTGGAGGTTGATGCTGATTACAACAAGGAGCTCCCCTGCAAAGGTAAGGAATTTTGAGTCATGGTAATGTAAAATTCTTGAGATATGAGATATCAAGAGAGAACCATTTTATGTTTAATGACTTAATCAGTTAGATGTCATTAGTACTTAGACTGATTGTAGAGAGGAGAAAGGAAGCATAAAGGGAATCAAGGAGGCACCTTGAAGAGATCAGCGTTAATCTGCACCATTTAGCATCTCTCATGGATGAAAGACCAAATATGGAGATTCTTAAACAAAGCTATAAAGGTCTGAGAGAAAGTTCCTTAAACTTGTAATATGGCAATGTTTGGATCTTAAAGAGGCAAGAAGAGGGTGAATCAATGAATGCTAGAGGGTGTCCATCAAGTAAGAATCCTCATAAACCAAGTACTATCTTTACTTATGACAAATATGGGAGGATACTTGAATTAGGATTTAACAATGATTATAATAATGGGACTAACATGGGAACTCAAAATGAAACCTAAATTAAACCTAGCCTTATAAGTATGAGTATCGGCCTCCTAAGATTGATCACTCTTTATTGAGAGATACGTTGGAACGAATATGGATTGAGTTCAAACCAATAGCCAGATCGTTGTACTCTAAAGCCTGTCAAGATTGGATAGATAAGATACCCATTTCTGAGGCAATGTAAAGTCCTAGAGGTTGATCACTTTTATGGGGAAGAACCAAACAAGTCCAAATATAGAGCATATTGTTCGATTCTTGGTTCATTGTGATGAGGTATTGACCAATAATTTTTGGAGACTTAAGCTCTTTAGGAATTCTTTAATGCAATCAGCCTTTACATGGTATAATCACCTCTTAGACAATTTCCATCACTGCATGGAAAGATTTAGAGGAGATGTTTCACATAAAGTTTTTTTTTTTGCTCTACTTTAGATGTTACCTTGGTCGATTTAGCAAAAGTTGTTCAACTCCTAGGAAAGTCAATTGAAAAGTTTTTCATGAGGTTTAAAAAATTACATACTTAATGTCAATAAGCCATTAGTGAGGTTGAATGTGTTCTAGTTATCATCAAAAGGCTCAATTACTCCATTAAGGAACATTGAAAAGGTCACCACTTTTAGAAACCTCTTTGAATTGGAAATTAGGCTAATAGCTATGAGAGATTGCTTAAGGAGAAGGAGTAGAGAAGGGCATCATCAAAAGGGACATATTATAAAGATCCCTTTAAAATATCAACTTTATAAGATAATTCGGCCGCTGATTCTAAAAGGAAATCGATAATTGTAGTCGAGTGTGTGGATATAAAGCTAAATGAATATCAAGCCTTAAAAAAGCCCAATCCCATCAAGGAGAGAAAGAAGCCAACCAAAGAAAATTTGATCGTTAAGGAGTATTCCTTTGACCTTACAAAGGTCGATGAAATCTTTAACTCTTTGTTGAAAAATGGACGAATCAAGCTCTCAAACATGCATATCATACCACCTCTGGAAGATAGAATTGATAAAGAATATTGTAAATGGCACAACTCTTGAAAAAATATTATTAACAATTGTGTTATTTTTAGGAATATTATTTAAAGGGTGATTGAGGAAGGCAATTTGTTATTTCCATCCAAAGGGAAAGCGATGGTAATGGAAGTTGTGATTCCTTGAATACCTATCAACATGGTCTATCTTAGAAAGGAAAAGATACAGCCTTTACCAATCTAATCAACTAAGGCTCAAAGTTGACGTCTCAGCTCAATCAACTGAAGAGGAAGTTAGAAAGGGAAAGATTATGACTTTAAAAGAAAGAGAGATCACCTACCCAACGTATCATAATCCATTTCAATATCTAAAAATGGATAAGCCTGATCTATTGAGAATCAAAACATAAAAGAAGTGCATGGTCATCCCATACGAACTTGATACAATCCTAAAACTTTTAAATTGAAGGCCTTTAAAGAATGTCATAGATACAAGCCTAAAGCAAATATCTTTTAAGAGGCTGTAATACCAAAAGAAGATTGAAGGGCCTGTATGACTAAAACCTAAAAGAGGAGAATGTAATGAATGTGCTAAGCTGCAATACTAGAATAGAGGCTCAACAACATAAATAGCATTCAAGGCCGAAGTAAACCAAATGGGTTATGAAAGGTGATAAAAAAAATCCAGAAGGCTTCATCTAGTTAATAGTAAAATAGGGGAAATGATCCTGACCAATCTCCTCATAAATAGCTTAGAGACACAAGCAAGAGAATGTATAAGCCTATTAATATTTTTTAGAAATCTTTTCCTAATTTCAACTTACATAAGGAGACTACTTACAAGAGTAAGATTCAATGGCATTGGTTCGTCAAAGAAAAAAGGAGCAAAGAAGGCTTTATGGAGAATGCCAAGGACAAGTACGTAGCGGAAGCCTATTAAATTAGAGATAACTTTTGCAATTCGTTGATTCGCGCACGAATACTCAAAAAACAATCTTCTATTAATCTCTTGATTCAAGTGAATACTAGAATAATAGGCATCAAGATTCGTTGATTCTCAAAAGAATGCTAAAAATTGGGAAAAATAGAAAATTATATTAAAATTCATTAAAACTGTATCAAAACATCGAATAAGACAAATAAATACTTTTCAAGAAAAGAAACCCTAAAAGAAGAGGGCAAAAAGACAAAAAAAAAAAACATACTAAACTTTAAAGCTAATTTTGAGGCCTTAAACAATCGAATTTGGGCCCGAAACTTGGGCCATTACCTGTAAACCCATTGCGCCTGTGAAGTTAGAGCCCGTCGAAGCACCATTGCGCACTTTCTTCTATCAAATTTGTCAAAAAACTCTAAAGCCATCTGATCCGCATCAATAAGAAAACATCATAAAATGTTAGGGTAGTCACCTTACCATGTAACTTCAAGCCTAAACCTGGTCAGAAGTCTATATTGGAAGGGAATGTTATTAAACCTAATGAATTAGAGGTTGATAAAGGTCTAGGCCATTTTTAACTGTTTAACAACCGTATAAGTTCTCGATAAAGCAAATTTGACCAATCCATATCAAGGTTGATTTCAATGGCAAAAAGATGAAAAGAATTTTAATAGAGAATGAAGCTAGTGTCAACATTCTTCCTCCAAGTAATTGAAGAAGTTGCATCTCAACATTAGTAATTTAGAGAATGCTAATGTTTTCATGATCAATTTTGATAGAGATAATCAACTATCAAAGGGTTTTATATATAGGGACCTGATGGAGATGTAAAGACGGCTCATGGCGACCCAAATCCTTTTAAAAAAAAGACATTTCATGTTAAAGCAATTATGTATGACCCAATGTAGCGGCCTTGACATGGACAAAAGATGAATTACCTTTAAATTTTATGAAAATGATCCCTTTATACCGGTCATATGTCCATTCACTAACCGATAAACGTCGATAAACTAATATCGATGCAAGAAAATTAGAGATGCCATGTTAAGACATGGCATCAAATTCAACTGATGTATTTATGAGATAATAATTAAGATTTATAGGTCGATTAAAAGTTAAAGATATCAAAATATCGGGGGAAAAGCTCGGAGATGATCTAGTGGAAACTTAAGACCATTTACAAGAAATAAATTTAGGAAGTTTTGAAGATCCAAGGTTGATTTTCATTAGTGCTAAATTAAGCAAATCCTTTGAAAACAAGCTAATTCATCTTTTTATAAAATACAGTGATTGCATTTCTTGGAGCTATATAGAAACACCAAGATTAGATCGAAATCTAATTTAGCACAAGCTATATATTAAAAATGGGTATTGGCCTCACATACAACTGCTAAGGTGAATGACTAGGCAAGTAGAGTGATTGGTGGAAGAAGAAATTAAAAGATTGACCAATTTTGGTTTCATTAGAATGGCTCAATACACTGAATGGTTGTCTATTATAGTACCTATGGTTGAGAAGAATGACAATATTAGAGTTTGTATATGAAAATGTAAAACTATTGTGGTATTTTACATTAAAATTCTTTTGCATTTTACTTGAAATTCTAAAAAATGTTGTAAATATTTTTAAATATTTTAGAATTTCAGACAAAGATAATATACCAATTAATATATTTATGTATATATGCAGATTAAATAACAAGGGCTTGAAGGAAGTTGGAATTATTACTATTATTTTATATGTATTTGGACAATTTCATATTTTGTATTATTAAATTTTAAAGTGTTATAATGATAATTAGAGTTTGGATGTTTAAACTTAAAATTGTTATTTAAAATTTGAATTTTAAACCTTAAAACATTATATCATTTGTATGTTTTATTTATTTATTTATTATATTTTGTAATTTAATTGTTGAACATTTTAAAACTTGTTATTATCATGCTTGTAACGTGTCTAAACATATTTAGACCTATACAGGTTAAACAGGTTACATGGGTCGTGTCATGCAACCTATGTATCTGTGTTTGGATTTAGGTTTTTGACATGATTAATTAAATGGGTCATATTTGGATTGGCTATATTTTTGTTGTACTCATGTCCTGACTGAAAAGAATAGGATTTGAGCAACAACTACCACTACTACTCTTAACTTGGAATCCGGTTATATGTCTACACCTAATATTGAGGAATTAGCTGTTGTATCTTGCAAAATCAATTCAAACAAACTACCTTCTAATTTTGGCCATTAATCAACTCTGTACCGTTTGTAATAGTGAGGAGCATAGTTTCCTTATTTAATGCCTTGTAATCTTTATATATTTTCCTTGTATCTCTCATACAATGCTTCAAGGAATGAGAATTATTTTTGCTCTCCAAAAATTTTAATGGTATCAGAGCCTATCTTGAGATTAAAAATTTTAATTCTCATGTCTTTTTCAGTTCTTGCTAACATTCAATCTGAATATGAATTTTCTCTCCAAACTCTTCATCAATGTTCTAGGCTCATTTTACTAAAGTTAGACAACTCCAATTTCTTGCTTTGGCGATCGCAGATGGTGCCTTTACTTCAAAGTATCAATATGGCACATCACTTGGTCGAAGGCAATCAACCAATAAAAGAAATTCAAAACGAAAAGGGACTACCAGAAACAAATCCAAAATACATCGAGTAAGGGTAGTACGAGGGAGTAGTGGCCCACATCCTAGTTATCATGAGGCTAGAGTCAAATTTTTTAAGAAAAAAGTGGATAATGTGAACTTGATTCTAAGAAAATAAATAAAAAGGAAATGAAAAAAATGGGATGTACTTTGATGTTGGAGGAGTGGTCAGATAAAAAGAAAATAGGGCTATCACTAATGTTTTAGTAAATAGCCCTAGTGGGACGATTTTTCTCAAATCAATAGACACATCAGATATGATAAAAAGATGAAAAAAAAATTTAGTTGCTCGATTCATTAATGGAGGAAATTGGGAAGGAAAACATAGTTCAATGGTGACAGACATTGCTTTAGATGATGTAGCAGCTGGTGAATTATTAATGGAAAAGAGAAAAAAATATTTTGGCCTCCTTGTGTAGGTCATTGCATTGATAATATACTGTAGGATATAGGTAAATTGCCTATTTTCAAAGACACAATGAAAAAAGCTAAAGAAGTTCGTTTTATATTTATAAACATGTTTGGGTCCTTAGCATGTTTAGAAAGTATTCCAATAAGAGGGAGTTAAAGAGAGCTGGAGTTACAAGATTTGCTACATCATTTCTCACTTTAAAGAGTTTTAATGAAAATAAGCATCCTCTAAGGGATATGTTTGCATCTGAAGAATGGGCTAAAAGCAATTATGCTTCTAAAGTAGAAGGAAAAAAGGTCGGACAACATTGCTATCCGATGATAAATTTTGGAAATCAATCAAGTATTGTTTGAAGTGTGTAAGCCCACTTGTCAAAGTTTAAAGACTTGTTGATGGTTATGCAAAACCATCAATGGGATACATATATGAAGCCATGGAATGAGCAAAGGAGCAAATTGAACAAAACTTTAATCATCAAAAGTTAAGATTTGAGTGCATTTGGAATATTATTGATTTAAGATGGGAGTTGCACCTTCATAGACCATTTCATGCTACAAGATATTTTCTTAATCCTAAGTAGTTTTTAAATTTTTTCATTTAATATTTTTATTATATTTTGTTGCTTTTATTCTATATTTTTAGTTTTTCATTATGATGAATAGTTTAAGGCTAATGTGGAACTGAAAATTAGCTTGTACAGGACAATAGAATACATGCTTTCAAATATTGAAACAAGAATCAAAATTGACCAACAATTTGAAAAATTCCAAATAGGAGAAGGATTATTTGGCATGAGTATGGCTATTGCAACTAGAAATAAGAAGCAACCCGATATTATTTTAATTAAGTATTTGTGTTTGATTTGCAATTTGCCCCCTTTGATTTACAATTTTCTTTCCTTAAGTCTAATTAATTTTTTTTTTAAAAAAAACTTTTCTTAGCTTTATGGTGGGAGAGTTATGAAGAACATTGCAAAGAACTTCACAGTCTTGCTTTAAGAGTTTTAAACCTCATATGTAGTGCTATGGGATGTAAAAGAAATTGGAGCACATTTGAGCATGTCCATTCCCAAAAGAGAAATCTTTTGGGAAAACAAAGATTAAATGCTTTTGTGTTTGTCAAGTATAATATTCAACTTGAATTAAGACAAGCAAAAAGGGAGGAAATAGGAAAGACATATGATCCTATTTGTTTGAGTGACGTGGAGTCCGATAATGAATGTATCAATGAAATTGAAGATCCTTATTTACCTCAGGATATTTCATGGATGGACATGAATGAATGTTTTAAAGATGATGGAGGACTTGATCCAAGTGACGAAATAAAAAGAGCTAAATATCATATGCATAATAATTTTTTATTTTATACGATTTTAATTTCTAAAATTTTAAATTTTTTCTTCATGATATTATATGTATATATAGTTCCAAGGAACTTAAAGCATGATAGAAAAGCAAAGAAACAATTGTTTAAGATGAAGTGGTTAATGATTTAGATATGAAGTGATTGATGATTTAGATATGACTAATGGTGAGAAAGAAAATGAAGATGAAGGAGAGCAAGAAGACTTGACCATATAACAAGAAAAAGATGAAAATGAAGATGATGGACTTGATTCACTTGAGCTTTTGGATTATGATTTTATAAGCTAATTTTATTAGTTTTATGTTAGAGTGTTACTTATATTTTCTTTTTCTAAGATGATCTTTAATTTGATAATGATACAAGTAAAATAATTGAAAAGTATTTTTAATTTAGAGTTATACACTTAATTTTTTTTATTTAATCCACATAATATATTAGAGAACTTCATAATATTTAATGTAAATATATTTATTATATGAATATGTATTATTTTCAATTAATATTATAGCCATGGATCTTAACATTCTATTTGATTCTCAATTCTCGATTCACAAAATGGAGTTTTCGATTCCTCGACTTAAATCTCAATTTGACAACTAAATTCAATACTATATTCTGTAATAAAATAGAAATAAGCAAGAAAAAAATCTGGGCTTATTAGTATATAAAAATCAAATATTTTCTATTTATTGCAAATTTAGTTTATTTTTTATTTTAACATAAATATTCCAATTTGATATTTGTTCACAAATATAATTTACTATTGATTTTGGTTAAAATTGAGTGTGAATGTATTAATGTGGCATCAATTAAAATATTTATGCTAAAATTAAAAATTTGGAACAAAGTTGATACAAATAAAAAATATTTAGTCTTTATATACAAATAAAAAATTAATATGACGATAAATCTTACATCAATAGTGCCATTTAAAATGTTATGTTAGTATCGCCATATTCAATTTTGACTAAAAGTCAATAATGCGCTATATTTGCTAATAAATTGTCAAATAAGAAAATTTATACCAAAATAAAAAAAAAAGTTTACAAAAAGTTTAAAAGTTTTTTTTTTTTACACCAAATAAGCCAAAAATCTAACATATATATAAAATATAAGGTTAATTACATAAAATTATTTTAATTTAACCAAATAAAATAATTAATACATATATAATTTAATGGCCATTTTATTACAATTATTTATTACATCCAATAATATATATAACTTAGTAGTCTTACATAAACTGACAAAATAGAAAACGCAAATTTTGCCGTGTTGAACACTATCATCGCCATCACTTGAGCTATATATCCTTTGCTCCTAAAAAAAGAAAAAAAAAAAGGAAAAATTGGGGTAAATCAACAAAACTTTGTGATACCAACTGTCAAGAGTATATAATTGAAGCAGAGACAGTTCAATCGAACCATTAATGAAGAAGCAAATCAACGAAGCCTTTTGGTTTTTTCCCCCTTCAAATATGTGTATATATACATATATAAAGACAAATGGAACGCTTACCTGCAAGATCAACTCCATTAATGCGAGCTTTAACAAGTTTGTTCTTCATAGTTCGAAGCCTAGAAACAGCATCCATAATGTTCATGCGCTCTCGTGGTTGCTCAACAGAACATGATACTCCAATTTCGAATATTGAAATCAGGCACTCAATAACTATATTATTTTGTGTGGTGTTGCCAGTAGATCGAAGAACTGGATCTACAACGTTTATGACCTGTTCATGCAATAAGGCCATCTTGACAAACTTATGAAGGTTCATTTCTTCAATAAACATGCCATCTGTCGGCCTCTTTCCTGTGAACATCTCCAATAACAGTATGCCATAGCTATATATATCACCATACGTTGTCACTTTACTTCCCGCGCCATATTCTACAGTTTAAAAAATAAGGATATATTAGTGAAAATGAGTAAAATTTATAAAAAAGAAAAAAAAAATTACCAATCCAATGCATGCCAGTTACTTTTGATATAATCAGAAACTGATGAAGGAAATAAAGAAGTTTACCTGGAGGAGCATAGCCAATTGTTCCTCTTAGATTGGCAGAGCTTGATTCATTTGTAGGACAATCTAAGGCCTCTTCAGAAAAGAACTTTGCTATCCCAAAGTCACTGACATGCCCTGTCATGTCATCGTCAAGAAGAATGTTACTTGGCTTCAGATCACAATGAATTATTGGCCTTTCACATCGATGATGGAGATACTCAATTGCATTGCCAATAGCAGTCGCAATATCTATTCTTTGAAGAAGATTTAAAGTTCTTCGTTCTTCATTTGGTGTGAGTGTAGGATGCAACCACTCCTCCAAGCTTCCCCTGCTCATGAACTCGTAAACCAAAGCCTTGAAATCATTACCCTGTCGATCAATGCTTGAGCATGCCGTCACTATTTTGACAAGATTTTTATGTCGAATGTTCCTCAATGCCTCGCATTCCATAATGAAACTCTTAGAAGATCCTCGACGATGCAAGTTAAATACCTTCACAGCAATTTTAATAACCCTCCCTTCTTGATCAAGAATCCCTTTGTAAACAGAACCAAAGCTGCCTGTACCAATCAAATTTGCTGAAGAGAAGTCATTGGTTGCTTTTACGAGGCTATGATAAGACAACTGAATTAGCTGATTGTCATAAAAGCTTGATGCATTTTCTTTTTCTTTTCTTCTTTTCCGCCTTGCTAGGTTGACAAGTAAACAAGAAAACACAATTGTTAAACCAACAGCAATAGAACTTATAGAAATGATCAACGTCTTCTTAGTTCCTTTCTTTGGCTTATCGAAATTGCACTTAGGCAGCTGAAATTCAGGAATACTGTCACAAAGCTTGCTATTTCCTACCAGCGAGGTTTTACTTGCATTCTTGAAAACTCCTCTTGTTGGTACTTCACCTTCAAAACTATTGTAGGACAAATTTAACTTTTCTAACTTGAAGTCTTGTAGAAAACCTGGAATATTTCCTGAAAAATTATTACGAGAAAGATCTAATTCTCGAAGACCCCTTAGTGAAGTAAAAGATGCAGGAATTGAACCATTAAAAAGGTTTCCATCCAAGATTAGAAATTCTAAACTTAAGCACCGACCAACACTTTCAGGAACCTGACCTGACAGCATGTTATTAGAAACATCCAAAATGTCCAAATTTGTCAACTTTTCAACTTCTTTTGGAATTTCACCACTCAAATGGTGATTATTAGACAAGTCAAGCAAATTTGATAAGGAGGAGAGACTCATAACTTGTGGGGGTATCGTGCGGGGTAATTTACCAAATCAGGGTAAAAAAATTTTTATTTCCCAAATTAGGTTATTTTTAAAAGTAATTCTCACAAATAGGTGATTTGTGAAACTATTTTCCAATTTAGGGTAGTTTAAATAGTAAAAAAAATTTTGATGGGCCATACCGCCTGTGTCAGTGGCGGTATGGCCACCTTTATTTTTTTTTCATTTTGGGGCCATACCGCCACTGCAACAGGCGGTATGGCCCTTCTTTATTAAAAATTTTTTTTGACCAAATTTTTTTTGTCCTTCATTAAAAATTTTGGAATGTTGTTTTTTTTTTAATTTTTTAATTTTTATAATTTTATTATTATTATTATTTAAGTTATTATTTTATTATTATTATTATTTATTATTTTATTATTATTAAATTTTTTAAT
>CATIWK010152797.1:0-14203 GCA_949634005.1 Mallotus japonicus | reverse complement strand
CATCTTAATATTCCTTATTATATTGGCCATTCAAATAAAAAAATTAAAAGACAATACGTTACTATAAGAGAATTTTATGCATTTAGATTGCAAATAAGAACAAATGAAGGAAAAACACTATTGAATGGTGGAAAATTATTACAACAATATATGGTAGATGCATATGCATGCATAGAAGAAGCACGATTAAATTATATTAAAAACAATAAAAAACAAATAAGATATGAAATTTATAAAGGAATTAAAGATGCATTATATAAAAATGATATTAATGCAATTGATTTAGGAAAATTAACAATTTTACCTTCAACTTACACAGGAAGTCCAAGCTATATGTATCAAAATTACCTTGATGCTATGGCAATTTGCAAATATTATGGACATCCTGACTTATTTATAACTTTTACAAGGAATCTACAATGGCCCGAAATATATGCAGCTATGAAACTAATTAGTCGTAAAAAATATAGGAGTCTTCCTCAAATTCTCTGTAGAATATTTTATCAAAAATTACAATTATCTATGAAAGATATTACGAAAAAAATTTGTTTTGGTAAAACAATTGCATGGTTACATAGCACTAAAATTTCAAAAAGAGGATTACCACATGTACATATTTTAATATGGCTTGATAAAGATCATAAATTAACTACACCTGAAAAAATAGATGAAAATTTTTTTGCTGAAATTCCTGATAAGAACACTAACTTAACTGCTTTTAATGCTGTTACAAAATATATGATTCATGAACCTTGCGGTCTATTAAACCCTTAATCACAATACATGAAAAATAACCAATGTTCAAAAACATTTTCCTAAACCTTTACAAAATGAAACAACAATTGATGTTAAAAGGTTTTGTAAAATATAGAAAATGACGTAAACAAATATATTTTACTAAAAATAGTATACCGATTTCTGATTCATATATTGTATCATATAATTTATATTTACTACTTAAATATGGAGCACATATTAATGTTGAGTGTTATAGTAAAACAATGTTAATTAAATATTTATTCAAATATATTAGTAAAGGCCCAAATCGAATAAGAATACTAATTGAAAATGAAAAAAAAAAAATCAACAAAAAAATAAATATAAATGATGAAGTGCAACATATAGATGAAATAAAAACATATTTAGATTGTAGATATTTATCAGCTTATGAGGCTGCATGGAGAATATTTGAATTTCCAATTCATGTAAAAAATCCAACTATTGAAAGATTACAAATACATTTACCTGATATGCAAAACATTATTTTTGATAGAAATCAGAATATTGATAATATATTAACATAAGAAAAT
Organism: Mallotus japonicus; assembly: GCA_949634005.1. Classification (NCBI taxonomy): domain Eukaryota; kingdom Viridiplantae; phylum Streptophyta; class Magnoliopsida; order Malpighiales; family Euphorbiaceae; genus Mallotus; species Mallotus japonicus. The sequence continues at coordinate 12,893 of CATIWK010152797.1, read as the reverse complement.
ATTAAAAAAACTATGTTTACTGAATGGATGAAAATAAATAAATTATATGAAGATGCACGATTATTGAGATATGTAGATTTTCCTACACAATGGATTTGGAATAACCAAGAAAAAGTGTGGACATGTCGAAAAAAAAATAAATGTATTGGTAGAATAAGTTATATACATCCAAACACAGGAGAATTGTATTATTTACGAATGTTATTAAATATAATTAGAGGAGCAACTAATTATGATGAAATTAAAACAATTGATAATATTTGTTAGCCAACTTATAAATCAGCATGTAAAGCTTTAGGAATAATTGGTGATGATAAAGAATGACATGAAGCTTTATCCGAAGCATCATGTTGGGCAACATCTAATCAATTAAGACAATTATTTACAATGCTTATTCTTTATTGCGAAGTTTTAGATTCAAAAAAATTATTAGAAGAACATTGGAAAATTTTTACAGATGATATTATTTATCAATTTAATAAAACATTAAATGTTAATAATACCTTCATCCCTGAAAATCATTTAAAAAATTATGTTTTATATGAACTTGAATATGTTTTAAATGATAATTCTTCATCTTTAGAAAATTATGAACTACCTATGCCGGATAGAAATTTAATACAAAATATTGATAACAAATTACTATATGAAGAATTAAATTATGATAAAGAAGAACTCAAAAAAAATGATGAAATGTATATATGTCTAAATAAAGAACAAAAAATAATATACGATGTAGTTATCAAAGCAGTTGAGAAAAATTTAAATTAACAAATTTTTGTTTATGAACATGGAGGAACTGGAAAAACTTTTTTATATGAAGTAATAATTAATAGATTAAGATCCGAAAATAAAATTGTTTTAGCTGTTGCATCATCAGGAATTGCATCATTATTGTTACCTAAAGGTAGAACAGCTCATTCAAGATTTAAAATTCCTTTAAATATTGATGAATATTCTACATGCAATATAAAAAAAGGAACACAATTAGAAAATTATTAAAAGAAACTCATCTTATTATATGGGATGAAGCACCAATGAATAATAAACATTGTTTTGAAGCATTTCATAAATCTTTACAAGATATTATGACAGATGAATGTAACAATAATTTTGACAAACCATTTGGTGGAAAAACAATATTATTAGGTGGAGATTTTCGACAAATTTTACATGTTATTATTAATGGAGATAAAATTGATATAATTAATGCTTCAATTGTTAAATCTAATATATGGCAGTACTTTAAAGTGTACATTTTAACAATTAATACGAGATTACAAAATTCAAAAGCAAGTGCTGAAGAACAAATTAAAATATTAGAATTCAACACATGGACATTAAATATAGGAAGTGGTAAAATAGAAACAATTAAAAAAAATAATGATGAGGAAGAATCTTATTGGATTAAAATTCCTCCAAATTTATTACTATCAAATGCAATTGACAATATTGAAGTTATTATTATTGCGACATATAATAATTTTATTGAAAATTATAATAATGAAACATATCCAAAAGAAAGATCAATTATCACTCCAACTAATGAAGTTGGTAATTGTATTAATTCATATCTATTATATCTAAAACACCTGAAGAAGAAAAAATATTTTATAGCTATGATTATATATGTGAAAATTCAAATGCCTTCAAAGAACTTAGTATCCAATATCCAATAGAATATTTAAATTCTTAGAAACTTAATGGTGTTCCACATCATGAACTTCAATTAAAAATCAATGCCCCTATAATACTTTTACGAAATTTAAATCCCGCAATTGGATTATGTAATGGAACTACATTAAATTTTCAAAAAAATTAATTGAGGCAAAAATTATTACAGGATCACATACTGGAAATATAGTGTATATACCACGACTTGTAATGATAATAAATGATCATAAATTACCATTTACTTTGAAAAGAAAACAATTTCCAATAAAATTATGTTATGCAATGACAATAAATAAAAGTCAAGGACAAACATCGAGTACGGTCAGTTTATATTTATCTCAGCCAGTATTTTATCATGGCCAATTTTATGTAGCTATATCACGTGTATCATCTCCAGATGGTTTGAAAATTATGATAGATGATAATGAAAATAATGATGAAGGATTGACAAAAAATATTGTTTACAAAGAAAATTTTCAATATTTATAATTTTTATAAATATAAAATCTTTTATTTTTATAGGTTTGTGACATAATGAATTACACTTTATTAAAAAGAACTGAAACTTGAACAACGTCATTGGAAGATCAAAGTGAGAGCAGTACGTGTATGGGAAACAATTATTCTGAATATGAACAATGAAGTTACTAGTCTCGACTATATGAAGGTAAACATTAATCATAAAATTTTTACAATTCAAAATATATGTTTACAGTAATTCATTGTAATCTAATTACTTTTTTAAATATTTTATATGCATGAAATCTTTCAATATTTAATTGTTCTGCGACACAATACTACATAAATATAGATATTCCACAATCTTTGGAACTAAAAAACAAGTAAGTAATTGTACATTATTTTTTTTATAAAATAAATTTAATTGCTTATCATAAATTGTATAATGAAGTGCATAAAACTTGGAGAGTGGAATATTTATATATTATGGAACAAACTGAAAGAATAATCTTGGATCCTGAAGAAGAAGCGAAACTCAATCGAAAAACTATACAACAATTATTTGAAGTGGATGCTTATAAAGAAAAGGTTAGTTCATGAAAAAATTACTAATAAAAATAAAATATTTTATAAAATATTTTATAAAATACTAAAATGTATTACATGTCAGGGGGTTAAATTTACAAGCAAAACGACTGTGATTGATATTGATGCATCAAATGGATGGTGTTATAGAGCATGCCCATCATATCATAAAGGAATAAGAACTTATAACAAGCAAATTTGGTGCAATAACTGTGGAGAAATTGAAAAGTCGCCTGACATATCGTAAGTTTGTTACTTTACAAAATTAATAAATTAATACATAATATAAACATATATCTTCTTTGCAGGTATCGATTGAATTTAATTGTTGAAGATTCAACTAGCTCTTACATGTTTTATAGTTTTTGGAAAAACTGCTCAAGATTAGGTTAAAATTCCTACAAATGTATTATTGCCTAATGTAGCTGTTGAGTCAAAAGAACAATTAATGACAATTCCACGAGTTTTGATGCAACTAATTGGAAAAACAAAAGTTTTTCAAATTACAATGACTACTGATGAACGTGATCCAACTACTTTAAATTTCAAGGTAACTAAAATATTCTCTGATTATGTAACTGCTGAAATTTCAAAGATAGAAAAAATCGAATCGTCATCATCAACTTCTCAAACTTAATAGACGTTACTTCTGAAGCCAATAGAAGAACAATATCCACAAAAAGAAATGAATAAGTAAGTGTCTGAATATTTTAATTCATATAATGATTTTTTTTAAAATGTATAATGATCATTTTTTTTTTGGTTACAGCAACAATTGTCGAGGAAAGAGAAGATTGAATGAAGTAAATTCGGAACATCTTATATTATGTACATTAAATATGGGAACTATATATGTGTGTTTTTTTAAATTGTGTTTAGTACTAATATGTTTTGTAAACATAAATAAATTTTTTTTATAACAGATAAACATCCAAGTTTTTTAAAAATCCCAATTCCAATATGGTCCTATTATAAATTACTAAAACCTTTTAAAACTTACTAGAATATATTAAGTAATTCCTTATTTTTTTAGAAATACATTATAACATCGTTGAATTTTATTTTCATTACATTAATTAATTCTTTCATCAATTCTCCTATTAATGTAATTCTCTAATATAAATTATTTTTTCTAATATTCATATCATTTATTACTTTTTTTTAACTCTTATATCACTTTTTAAAAATTTTCACAAACAATAAGCAAAATTACTTAATTTTACAATAAAAATATAAATATAAATTCTTATATAAATTTTTATAAAACATTATAATAATATTACATATATATCTATATCAATTATTTTTAATATATCAAACATAATTATTTCATAACAGATGTTGTTCAATGATCATATATATTAAAATAAAATAACATTCAAATAAATAAGTATAAAAAAACCATGTAAAAATTATTATATATAAATATTTTTTCTTTCAAAAAAAAAATCAAAACAATTTTACCTATAAAAAATTTTTGAATTTATCAAATATTATTCAGTAATCATATAAATATAAAAAAAACTTACTTAGCTAAATTTTAAACAACTGATCAAATAAAAAATTTGAAATTGAACAAATGTCATTCAGTAACCATACAAAAATAAAATAATAACTTACTCAGCTAAATACTATATTACTCATCAAAAAATATAAAACAACGTGTCGCAATAATAAAATGTAAAAAATAACAAAATAACAAGTGTTCTCTATATAAATTTTTTACGTACACGCAAGTTTGTTTGTAACATTTATATATAAAGAATTTCATATCCACTAACAATCTACTTTCTTTTCATTCTTTCTTTTCATAAAATGCAACAATGGTATGTTCAATAAGAATTCCGATAAGAATACATACATCTACACAACGAGCTCATATAACTAATCTAATGAATGAGCTAGCAAATATGAGAGTGGCGGATATTGACAACATTAATGACATGTAATTCGAGTTAACAATTAGCTACAAGAAATCATTTTTAGTGGGAACATATTAAGTGAAGAAGCTAAGTGTTCTGCTTTACGATAAACTTTACAGCCAGATCATGTGTTTATGTTTGACTCTATTCGATTTCACAATCCGCAAGCAAACTATGCCAAAGTTCTCATAATTTTTCTTCGACAATATGAAATGTATTTTATTGTTGAACAAGACCTAAGGCAACACGGTGGAAATTATAATCCTATTATATACGATGTTGCTTTAAGAATGCCTACAACAGTTCCTAAAATAGTGCGAAACTCAATTCCATGACTTTGGCGTTTTTATATTTTAAAATATATAATAATAATATCCTATGTAATATATGTCTAATGAATAAATATTATTTTCTATTTTCAAATTTTTAACTGTCATATAAATAATATATGTATATAGTATATATTTCATATTGGTATTATATTTGTATGGTATATATTTTAAAAAAAAATTTTATACATTAAAAATTATTTTAATCATGATAAAAAATAACGATTTTATCCTTAAAATATAGCAGCATCGCGCAGTAATCATGCTAGTTTTGTATAATACTTAGATGTAGCTGTCTAGGGTAAGAATTTCGAACGTGGAAAAAGCAAAGTTCCACCAATTTAGAAACCCATTAGTGTGAACCACTTAAACATAAGAACCGTTAGAAAGATGCTTTAACGTGAGAACCACTCAAACATTTCTAAGTCTCATGTTGTAGGGCCCATCCCTAATAATTTTAGTGCCTGGCACGTATTGCATGTAATACCTCGTTTACTTCTAATAAAAAAAAGAGAATTGATTTACGGGAAAAAAATAAAAATATTTTATCTTTGTTTTCTACATATATAACCCCTTCCTGCTATCATGTTTAATGCAAAATATTCTACAACCCCTGAATAGTCTTATCTCAAAGCTAAACATGTCCTCTCTCAAAGCTTACGGGAAAGTTGACGAAGCTGAGCAAGCAAAGCTTGAAGCGCGTCGAAGAACCAGAAAGAGAATCACCATCATCAGCCTCTCCTTAATTTTGCTAGCAGCCGTTGTAGTTGCAGCAGTTGTAGGAACTCATGGTTCTTGTAGCGATTCCAACAGTGACGATCAAGAAAAGCCAATTTCTACATCAGTTAAGGCAGTATGTGATGTTACCTTGTACAAAGATTCTTGTTATAGTAGTCTCGCACCCTTGGCTAAACCTGACCATCTTCAACCTGAAGAGCTCTTCAAGTTGTCAATGCAAGTGGCAATGGATGAGATTTCAAAAGTCTCGCAATATTATACAAAAAATGGAGAGCTTTACCGTGAGTTGAATAATAATAACATGGCCATTGCAGCCTTGGAAGATTGCCAAGATCTTCTTGATTTGGCTATTGATCATTTGAATAGCTCATTATCCTCTGCTAATGATGTCTCTTTGCTTGATGTGGTGGATGATTTCAGAAGTTGGCTAAGTGCGGCTGGTTCTTATCAACAGACATGCATTGATGGGCTAATAGAGGCCAAGTTGAAGGCAAGTGCAGAGAAATTTTATCTCAAGAATGCTACCGAACTAACGAGCAATAGCCTGGCAATTATCACCTGGATTTACAAGATCTCTAGTGCAGTGAAAATGAGACGTTTAATGAGATACGATGACCATGGCAAAGTGAAGGGACCCAACTGGCTGCATCAAAATGACCGTAACCTGCTTCAGAGTGATGACTTGAAGAAGGCTGACGCTGTTGTGGCCAAAGATGGGTCTGGAAAGTACAAAACAATCCGCGATGCCCTTAAAGCTGTTCCGGACAAAAGCAAGAAGAGGTTCATAATCTATGTAAAGAAAGGAATTTATAAGGAGAACGTCCGAGTGGAGAAAACAAAATGGAATGTAATGATTATCGGCGATGGAATGAATGCAACAATAGTATCTGGAAGCCTGAACTTTGTGGATGGAACTCCGACATTCTCGAGTGCATCATTTGGTAAAAAAATTTTCTTCCTTCTCGTAGTCCTATATCTATCTATTATAGTGGTGTCCATGGTTCCATTAACTTACCATCAACATTTTTTTAAAAAAATTTGCCTAGCAAATTCGACTTTTAAATAGGTAAAATATAAATCTAAATCATTTTAAACAATTAATTAATTATTGGATAACTATGTAAATCAGTTCAGATTTCTATTATTTTTAATTTGTAACTTAAAAATTGTAGATTAATTATTATCTTACAACTAATTAATTTTTTAATTAATATATATATATATACACATTAGATTATTATATTACTTATAATATTTGTGAATTTAACTAATTTTCAATAAAAAATTTTATCAATTAATTAATATTTTGTATGTTTGTGTTACACACACCTCGTATATTATAGAAAATATGACGATTTTAAAAGTTCTATGACATTTAGATTATGTTATTAAAAATTGATCAAATGTAAGTATTTTATCTAAAATTAAAATGATTAATCAAAGTTACCATAAATTGAATATGTTTAACTTTTTTAAGATCAATAAATCTTTGACTTATTTGTGTTAAACTAAAAATATTTATTTTTTTTGTTTGAGAACTATCTTATTTTCCTCTAAATAATAGTTGTAATATTTCTTTTAAGATGAGACTAACATATATATAGTTCTAATTCTTTAATTCGTATGCATATACTCAATTTTCCAAATGAATGGGGGTACCCAAATCTTACTAATTAGCTAATTTTATGTGGCAATATAGGAAAGTATAACTAAAATCCCACTATAATTTATGTCTCTGTAGCTGTGTTTGGCAAAGGTTTTATTGCAAAAGATATGGGATTTCGTAACACGGCAGGATCTATTAAGCATCAAGCAGTGGCATTGATGTCAACAGCAGATATGTCAATCTTTTATCATTGCAGCATCGATGCCTTCCAGGATACTCTATATGCACATTCTAATCGTCAATTCTATCGAGAATGTAACATATATGGAACAGTTGATTTTATCTTTGGAAATTCAGCAGTTGTATTTCAGAACTGCAACATACTACCTAAAAGACCAATGCTTGGTCAGAAAAACACCATCACAGCCCAAGGAAGGTTCGACCCTAATCAAAATACTGGAATTTCAATCCAAAATTGCACTATCATGTCTTTTGACAACTTGATTACCATCCAAACTTTCTTGGGAAGACCTTGGAAGAATTATTCAACTACTATATATATGCACTCTATGATGGGAAGCTTGATTGATCCTAGTGGATGGTTGCCATGGACTGGCAATACAACACCACCTACTATATTCTATGCAGAATTTCAAAATTTTGGACCTAGTTCTTCAAAGAAAAATAGAGTTAAATGGAAGGGACTTAAAAATATTAGTAGTAAACTAGCTAGCCAATTTACTGTCAAGACATTCCTTCAGGGTGACACCTGGATTCCAAAATCTGGAATCAAATATAAACCTGGTTTGTGAGTTTGGCTTCACTAGAGAAACTAGTTTTTTTTTTCTAAGGGTTCCTATTCTTTCTTTGTAACATTTTTTTTTATCACTTTTTATGTTTATTTTTGGGTGTTTGAGAAAAGTTTCATTTTTTTATAATTGTTCTGACCATTGATAGTATTACAATCGAGAATAAATATAATTGGTGATGGTATAGAGTGGATATTTTTGGATCTATACTTTATAAACCAATAAAAAAATATATAATAAAGAAAGGGTAGAATTGTTAGTATAGATGTGTCATACTGCCATTCTTATAATGTAAAATGATATTGTACTTTTATCCCTATGACAATAAAATATACATTTAAATAAAAGTGTTAATTTATTTTGAATATTTACCGTTTAGCATTATGTTAAATAAGATTACTATCAAGAGCTGATAATATGAGTGACATTTATTTAGTAAATATGTGATAAAATGTTCGTAGTCATTGGATCAATATAAGGGTAGTATTGATTAGTAGACTATCAACTCTGTTTATTTTCTTAGATCAGTATGTGACATCGATAGTGAGAGTTAGTGGGTCTCATGGTACTTGATGTGAGATATTGGAATAGACATATGGATACTCATGCGATGAATGGATCGAACTGTGATGTAAGATAAGTAATTGCATGAAAATTCACTTTTTTCAATAATCACTGTCTTGGACATAATGGTGCATATGGTCCTTTAACCTAAGGCAACATGGTCATCCACATATGGTTGGTTAGAGTTTGTTACCGCTTATATACCCGTGTTAGCCATGTGTGGGTATTAGGAATTGGTTATGCTATTTAGGCATAGAAGACTTGTGTGGTGAGCACAAACCTAAATAGAGTAAATTTCAAAAATTTACTAAACATAACCTTTTATCATATGAAGAATTCTAACCCTAAGAAACCAATTTGTATTTAATATATAGCTAATCATGAATCAACAAGTAGAAAATAACAACCTAGGAAATTCTAAGTTTAAGAAACTTACCAATCTCCCAAGTTTGAAGTAGAACACAAGTATTCCACTATCTTGGATTGCTTTTGGTTCAACTCTTGAATCAAGTGCTAAGCCTTCGAAGTGTAAGGCCTCTAGCTTGAAACACCAAAGCTTTGCCAATCACCTTCTTGCCTGGATAGAGCTTAGTTCTAAGTACCTCTCTTATGACCCAAAGAAAACTTGAACTAACTTAATATTTGGAATAATCCATTTTTAAGCCCCTGAATTATGTCACTTTATTTTAATAAGCCCCTAAAAATTTATTGTACTTTAAAAGGTCCTTGATCTTTTATTTTAGCTTAGTTTAAGGACAAATTTTACAGAATTAACAGACTTGTTAAACAAATTCTGTTAAGTGCGTGTGGGATGTGCTTTTGTAACGTGACGTGGACAGAGAACGTGATGTGGACATTATTCCCTCCTCACTCACCCACTCTCACTTCTCACCCACCATTTTCACAATCAAACAAACACACCTCTATTGATTTTTTCCCTTCCTCCTATTTTTTGACAACCCATCTCCACACAACTTCAAAAATTCATAACAGTCAAGTAAAAAATAAGGGAAATGGACATAGATAGACCCTATCGTAGCAGCAGCAATAATAATAGTGGTAGCAGTAGTAATGGCAATAGTGAGCCCCTTATTTGCTTTACTTATCGTTTATCCTCTTCTTCTGACATGAAGATCTCTTCCAAATAAATTCTTAGTCATAGTTGCTCAAGAGAATCATCTTAAATCTCTCTCTCCAACTCTCTTAGCAGAAGGTTAAGAAGTAATCGTAGTATGAAAGGTAGTCAAGCTTCTCCCATGTTTCCTACCAGTAGCAGCAATGGCAAGAAAAGTGGTTGTTCTTTTGTAAATCCTGAACCATCTTTTCCTAAAGTTACTTGCATTGGTCAAGTTTAGAGTCAAGACCAAGAAACCAGGTAGGAAAATGAAAATGACGGCTTCAAGACTGGTGTGACAATTGGATTTTTAGGTTTTCGTTGAAAATTGGTATATGCTCCATTATTGATATTTTGGGAGCTCTTGAAAGTCTAACAGATTACATCCGCTAATATAATAGATATCAATTTTATTAGTTTCACATACACAGCCAAATTGATACTTTTGAAAATTGCATCATATTAGCATAATAGTATCAAGAGAATTCGATTGATTGTATTAACCAGTAGGGGTGCTCGCAACCTTTTATAAGAGCAGTTTCCTAAAGCACAATCTTATCTAAGCAAATTGCACAAACACCATCATTACTCCCCCATGGCTTTTCATGAGTCTCCATGTTAGTCTGCACTTCCACCTAAAATCTAAAAAAAAAAATCCCTAAAAAATGAAATCATCCCCAATCACATAATCCTTTCATTTCAAAAAGACCCCAAATCAGAAGTAGGTCTTCAATTCTCCCCATTCAATTCAAAAAGTTAAAATACCATTATCTTGAAGCCAACTACACAACTAAATTGTTGGATCACTAAGACAAAAATTGTTGAGTTGGTCATAGACTTATTCTTTAGTTTTGTTTAGGCGTCTGCCTCGTTCTCTCTACTAAAAAAAAAAAAAGAGGAGGTGAGGTAAGCATTAGAAGAGTATCCCAAACTAACAGCAGCAACAAGATGGACTGAGTACTTGGGTCCAGATATTACATATGCCCGGTCGTAGTTTATGCTAGTATCCATTCACAGCATTAAACTTTGATCATGCATGAAAGAAGCTTGGAAAAATGCATACAATAAAATTTCATATATGGACTCATGGCTCCAAACTCTGCAAATGGACTTCCGCACTATCATTTAGAGTATCCAAAGCAACCTTATCAACCTGCATCAATTCTTCCCAAGTTTATCAATAATACATACAAACATCCTCTCTGAAACAAGAAAAGTTGCTACTGCTGCTGATTTAATGAAAGAAATTCTTATGAAGCAATATTTGCAAGGTGGTTGGTTGCTCTGCAAGAAGGCGATGATGGAAAGAGAAGGGAGATAGAGTTAATGGTTGGAGAAGAAGAAGAAGAAGAAAGAGAGGAGAATTTTTCAGAGAGGAAGCTAAAGAGAAATATGGAGCAGAAAATTATGATAACGTTGTACAAGACGAGGAAGCTGACAGGGTTAGCATTTGTATCCCACCTAAGAATGCTTTATTATTGATGAGGTGCATATCTGATCCTCTGAAAATGGCTGCTCTTGCTAATAAGTTTTAGGAAGCACTGGTTCCAAACAATGATGTTAAGGAGGTAAAAGAAGAAAAAGAAAAAGAAGAAGAAGAAGAAGAAGAAGGAGAGAAGGACACGTTAACATGATCAAATCCCACTTGTTTATTGAAATAACGGTGATTTTCAAAATTTAATAAAACTGTTAAATTTGTTCTTAAACTATGCTAAAATAAAAGATCGAGGGCTTTTTAAAATACAATAAATGTTCAGGGGCTCAATAAAATAAAATGTTATATTTCAGGGGCTTAATAATAGGTTTTTCCCTTAATCTTTTTACAAGAACTTAGAGTTTGTATGTTGTTTCCTTTTGGTATATCTCAACTCAATCTCTACAACCTCCACTAACTTCACTTAACCTTAGAACACTTCTTAGGTTATGAATATATATATGGATATATACGTGTAGAGAAATTAGGTTAAGCTAGATATACACACATTAAATATCTCTTATATAACATCATTAGCATGCCACCTTTGCATGCCACCTATGACATAATTAAGAGTGTAAATGTATAAATATCCCATTAGTGTCCAAAATAACCTAATCAATATATTCTTTACACTAACCAATATAACCTAATCATCATTTTGCCCCATAAGTCAATAATATACACATAAGGGATATTTCATCTCTAATATGCCAAATTAGACTTATATATGTATTTATGGATTTGGGCTTGGTTATTGGGCCAACTCTTGGGCCAAGCCTAATCTATAAATCAAATGGGCCAAGCCCAATACGAAAACTAGTTGGGCCTAGATTAGGTTAATGAGCCTTGAATTAATCTTTGGCCCAAAACTCTTTCGGGCCTAGGCCCATACAACTTGGGCCATTAATCCTTGGGCCTAAATTAGGTTTATGGACCTTAGTTTAATCTTTAACCTAAAACTCTTTTGGGCCTAGGCCCATACAACTTGGGCCATTAATCTAAGTCCATAGAAACAACATATATCATTATTATCAATTTAATACTTTAATTAATATCTCATATTAATTAAATTTAAATTAATAATTAAACTCTCATTGGAATTAGATTTCATGATATGCTAGAATCATTGCTTAAAGCATAAATCCAATTCCATTAATTTTAATTAATTGATTAAACTCTTCAATCAATAATTAGATTAATAAGGTGATTTGGAAAAAACTCTTTTAGGTGTGATTTACTAGGTTCATGTTTAATTGGCAATGACAATATAATATCAACTCTTGATATTACTTGAAACTCTTTCAAGCCTAAATGTGAAAATCCCAATTATACACATTTAGTTCTCATAAGTTATGAGTGACCCCTAGCATCGATATCACAACTACCCAATTAAATATAAATGCATATGTTGATTCACACGAACCCTCATGGTCATAATTATCGTGCACTAAAATCCCTCTATTTGAAGATCCCAATATAGCCTAGAGTCAAGTTTAAGTCAAACTCTAATAGCTTTATCATATGACCTCATCTCAAGTTATTCTTGATAAAACACAACAAATACTAGAAACACTTTCTAGCACTGAAACTCTTTCAGACTGTGTTATGTTTGTCCT
>CATIWK010152736.1:0-11210 GCA_949634005.1 Mallotus japonicus | reverse complement strand
ATTAAATAAGAAAGGTTTGTTAAGTAATACTATTGCTTATTAATTAACACTAATTAATTGCAAAGAAGAAGAAGAAAGAAAGAAAAATTTTCTTTAAGTAGCTGCTATTACACGCTAACAGCTTATTTCACTAGCATTCTTCTGCAATCTACCGCTACAATTTCTGCATACGCAACCAAGACACAAACTTTAATCAAAATCCAATTGACAAATTCACTTTTCTGGTAAGATACAGATGTTTTAGATCGAAAAGAGCAGTCTTTTTGGATGTGTGTGCTGTGCTTGTCTCTTTGCCTGTATAGTGTATACTGTGTGAAAAAGAAAAGAAGGGTCTAGCTATTTGGTACTTGGTTGTTCTGTTTTGGATTTCATTCTTTCTTTTCTTCTCTTTCTTCTTCCATTTTTGAATTTGACACATCAAGCTCAGTGAATATTCTTCTGGAGTTGCAAAAAGTCTCTTTTTTTTTGGATCTGGGTCTGAGTCAACTCAGTGTATTGACTCTGGATTTGAAATGGGTTTTGGTTCAATTTAGATTTTTCCTTCTGTTTTGATTTTTAAGAGAAATTTGAGCATAATGACTTGGAAGAGTAGAGGAGTAAATACATCTGCCAACGGTGTGATATCTAAGAAATGGACTCTTCTGTTTTGTATTGGGTGCTTCTGTGCCGGCTTGCTATTCTCCGACAGGTAAATTTTTTCATCTCTTAGCTTCTTTTTATTCTTTTATAAAGCTTTGGATCTTCATTCATGTCAATGTTTGTTTAAGACTTTCTTGGCATCATTGCTCAGAAAATCTGAAAGAAGCTGTTTCTTCACGAAACGGTTTTTGTTCTTGTTCTTTCTAACTTTAGACTTAATTGTTTGATTTCATAAATTTCTGGACATTGGGTCTGGTAGTTCTGTGAGTATTTTACTTAAGAGAATTCTGTTTGGGATGGTTAAGGCATTATGGGACATGGGTTTGAATTAGCCCTGTAAAGTTGTAATCATCAATGTGTCAAGATGACTTTAATGGCTGATAACTTTTACACTTTATATTAAATTAAATGTGCTATGTTTTATTGGGTCATGATTGATGATTGTATTTTTCTTTTCTCTTGCAATTATTGTGGTGTTACCTTATCAATTTTGATAATAAAGATTATTATAGATCTGAAGTTCATTTTTCCAGATTTAGTTCCAGGAAACTGGATTTTCATTATTTCTTGCCTTTGATGTCTGAATCCAGGCTTTAAGATGAGACTTTGGATTGATGTCTTTTGCATCACTTCTTTATAATCCTGATCCTATCATCTTTAAGAAATGTCATTGCCTTCTTTCTAACATTTGCAAACCAGGTGCTCGTCTAAATAATATAGTCAGTTCTTGCTCTTTTGCTCCTTTAGCCTCTACTTTCCTGGCTTAAAGGATTGGGATTATTGCACATAACAATAGACTTTGATAGTCTGCCAAAGGATTGGGATTCCTTTGATAGTGTATGAGTTACTAATCCACTTCTATTTTGTTTTTCTTCAAGAAGTTACTTCTTTTCATTCCTAGATCTAATATTCAATTGTTATGGATCTCTCAATGCAGTGATTGGCATTTAGTTTTAGTTTTTATTTGCAGAGTGGGGTGGGATTTAAGGGGGAGGGTCCTCGAATTTTGCATTCTATATAGCCAGTCCATGGATCACATTTTAGCCTTGGTTTTTTTGGGGACCTCTTGCTTTTGTGGGTGATGGGAGAGTGTAACAAATGCAGATGCTGGCTTGGTTACTTGGCTTGCCTCATCTATCTCTTGAACGTCTTGCTGACACTTTCACCTCATAGATAAATTGAAATCAGTTTAAACGTTTCTTAGTCTCTACCATTTTTCTCTCGAAATTTTCCCTTGCATACTTTCTGGAATTATAAAATGTATGGATTCTTGTTACCTGTTAGATAAATAGGCCCATTCCAAAATCTCGAACAACATGAGTGTATGTGGGCCCATTGCTGGCTTGTTCTTCTCTCCAGCCAACATGCTGTAATGTTCAATTTCATTAATCCAAAGATATTTAATGAACTTTCAATTAGACGTGATGAGTATTATATGTCAGCTATCCCTGTATAGCTGGACTTTTTTTTGACAAGGTTTTGGAATAATGTCAGGATGTGCCCCTCAAGTGTGCCTGGCACAACCAGATTCCTTGAGTGGTGGCCTTTATTTGCTTGAGTCATCCAGGCTTAAATCTGGTTCATTTCTTTAGGTAGCTTAGTGGGTCTGTCTAAAGTAACTTTCTTCAAAGATGCATACCATGAAATAAAATGTTAACTTGTTGGTGATTTATGACCATGTTAAAAATCTTGGAAATTACTGCAGAAGTTTTAAATTGTTGAAAACTTAAATTGCAGCAAGTACGATCACTTATCTAAAGATATTCTGTTGGAATCTTCCATGTTCTGTTTGCATGAATTTCTATGTATAATTACAGTTTGCATTTGCTTCTAGAAATGCAAATGCTTTTGCTTTTGTTTCTTCATTCGTATGCTTCATGCCTTATTTAATATCACTGCATGGTTTGGATTTTGTTTTGCATTATTAGTTATTATTTGAATATGTGTTAGCTTTTATTGTCTGTCTGCTTAAACTTCTAATCATAATCAATGTGTGCATTCAATCGAAAGCCCATGCAGAAGACATGTTATTATTTACAATTTTACTGGATGAACAATGTTGTTTATTTATACTATATAATTCTGCGATTGTGTTTCATACTAAGTATGATCTTTTGGTAATAGAATGTGGGCTGTGCCTGAAGTCAAGGGTATATCAAGTACAACAGGCTTTGAAGATGAAAAGTTAAAACTAGTTTCAGAAGGATGTGCCCCAGAAACTGTGAGCTTCTATCCTATGTATATGATAATGGTTCTTCATTGGTTAACTGATTTCAGACCTGCTTATTAACATCCTGGTCACTTCTTTTCTCATCAGAAGGATGTAAAGCATGAATCCAAGGACATAATGGGAGAAGTTTCAAAGACACATCACGCTATACAGTAAACGACACTGATATTTTCATTTACTAATTATTTTCTTTGAAAGTAGTGGATATTGATCTTTGACTTCTTGAAACAGAATTCTGGATAAAACAATATCAAATTTGGAGATGGAGTTAGCAGCTGCAAGGGCTGCACAGGAATCCATCTTAAATGGTTCTCCAGTGTCAGATAATTTAAAAATCACTGATTCAAGTGTGAAAAAAAGAAAGTATGTAATGGTTATAGGCATAAATACTGCTTTTAGTAGCCGGAAGCGAAGAGATTCAGTCCGTGCTTCTTGGATGCCTCAAGGTTAGTGAATGATGATTGCTGATTCTAGCTTTGTGATTGTGTAATACCTTTTTTTCCATTAATTATAATTTGTAGTTGGCTGTTAACCTCCTCCCTTCCTCCCATGAAAATTAGGTGATAAAAGAAAGAAGCTTGAGGAAGAGAAGGGCATTATAATTCGCTTTGTAATAGGCCACAGGTAAGCACATTGGCTTTTTGTAAGAAATCTTCATTTATTTTATAAGTGGACATCTAAGGGAATCTTCAGCAAGCAAAAAATCATGTTAATTTCTAATGGATTGCTTTTATATGTTGCTAACTCTAAATGAAGAGTGAAGTTCTGCAGTCTAAGCATATAGCTCACATTCAGTTTTCATGGAGGAAAGTCTAACTCCATTATATAGCACAGTCACTGTCTGCCTGTCTGTCCTTTGAATGAAAAGAAAAACATTGAGGCTTGAGGTTGTAGCACAAGGATGCAACACGGGAAAGAGATGGAAGTAGGGAGAGTGACAGAAATTTGCAAAGAGAATAATGGAAAAATAAACCATATATCATGGCTTAAAGTAAAGGACTGCAAAGGAACATCTAAGTAATATGAAAAGAACATGCAGCTTAGGAAGAAAATTATTCTTTAAAACAAGTGTCAATAAGCCAAATGATCATTTTTCATGTGAAAAGAGTAGCAGGCATGTTTGGACCATTCCAAAACCTAGCCGACATACTTTCTATTTCTTTTCTAAATACATAAATAAGCAAATGAATTGCTGAAAAGGATTTCTTTAATTTTTCTTTGTCAGTTCTTAGGGGTAAATGCAAGCTACAGAGATGGACTAGAATATGGGGCATTTATACATTGTCTTTTTGATCTTTTGAAATCAAATACTATCTTGAATGCTATAATCTAATTTTATCCTTTTCTCCTGCACTTGGTGTGTTGATCATCAGTGCTACAGCAGGTGGCATCCTTGATAGAGCTATTGCAGCTGAAGACAAGAAGCATGGCGACTTCTTGAGGCTGGTAGTGCTTTCTGGTCATGTTTATTTTTTTTGGCTATTTTTAGTAATATTCTATTTGACCAGGAACATAGACATTTGGAAAGTTCTCATGTATATTTTAGAAAAACTGATCTTTGATGGTTTATTAATTTTAATAAATGAGCAGGATCATGTTGAGGGTTACCTTGAATTGTCTGCAAAGACCAAGACATACTTTGCTACTGCTGTTGGTTTGTGGGATGCAGATTTCTATGTCAAAGTCGATGATGATGTGCATGTAAATATAGGTAAGATACATTCATGATATCCGTAAACAATAATAAAGTTGGTACATGAATCTAAATATCTATAATGTGTTTGTACAAAAGTATGTCCAAACCTTTTATTAATTTGAGGACAGGGAAACTCTATGAGAAAATTTATTTGTGTACCTGAAATAATTTTACTGGACTGTTTCTTGCAAAAGCTGACTAAATTTCATCTTTTGAGCTTATTGCTCTTTCTTTTTGATGAGGTAATGTAGCATCCTCACACAGGTTTTGCAGTAGAAGTCCCTTTTGTCTTTTCTTTCCTTTCTTATTCAAATTTTATGTTTCTACTTTGGCTCATCCAACGTATTTTTGCAGCAACACTTGGAGCCACCTTAGCCAGGCATCGTTCAAAATCCAGGGTTTATATAGGATGTATGAAGTCTGGTCCAGTCCTTGCTCAAAAGTAAGTGAAATATGCTTTAAGGTGTTCCTTTAATTCAATGTAGAGAGCAGGATGTTATTTAACTTTTCTGTCTATTCATGAATAGGGGAGTGAAGTACCATGAACCTGAATATTGGAAATTTGGGGAGGAAGGAAACAAGTATTTTCGTCATGCTACAGGACAGCTATATGCTATTTCAAATGATTTAGCTACTTACATATCAATCAACCAGTAAGTTCCTGCATCCTCTGAATGATAAATTACAAAATCGTTTTCTTACGGATAATTTGCCAAAATTTATAAGGCTTGAAATTAATATCCAGGCATGTGCTTCACAAGTATGCTAATGAAGATGTTTCTATGGGGTCCTGGTTTATTGGACTGGATGTGGAGCATATAGATGACAGGAGACTATGTTGTGGCACCCCACCTGGTAATCTCATACATCATAATGCTTTGTGTGCAAGTATTTGTTTGGATCAGTGGTTGATTGATTTTACTGGTTGAAAGTCTTGACCATTAGATAATCCATTTTGATTGTGGATCATTTGTCTGGTGTAAATGAATTACAATGTCTTAGATTGGTGCCTTCTTACATTTGAGACGACAGCCTATCTTGTGCAACAGCATGATCTATGATTGGGTACCCCATTGAGTTGCAGCAACCTTAAAGCAATTAGTAGTAACATGCTTCTATGGATAGAAGGACATCAAAATAACAGAAACACTGCTTTACCTTGAAGATATTTCAGCATAATCATGAGGGAAAGACTTGATAACCAGCAAGTGTACTTTATTTCGATTTTGAAAACAGAATTTTCATATCAGAAAAAAGGATCACAGCCGAATCACTAATAAAACTGATTGACATAGGTAGACTGTTAAGGGTTATTCTATCAAGTGGCACCCCCATCTGAGTCTCTTATTGATGGATCACAACACAATCCAGGTTGCATGTGATTTAGCTGGTCAGTCAATTCGCTTTCTTATAGTTAAAAGGTCCAAAATGGCAAATGCAAATCCAAAATCAAGAAGTTTTATTTTTATTTATTTATTTATTTTATCTGGCATGAAGTATGATCCTCAAAATAATTTTCATTGGTATTTACTTCTTATTGGCACACTTAGTCCTTGTTTGATAGTTAGGATTGCGTGTAGACCACATTTATGCTAAAGATCATCTGGGTTGTTGCATTCATACAGCTTCTTGTGTCATCAATATCATATGTAAGATCATTACGGTGGTGAGACCCATACCAAGTCATTTTAGTAGTTGAAATCCACTAGACTTTAACTAATCCAGTTCAGTGTGCTAGCTGTTTTTTTTTTTTTTTGGTATGCATGTGTGTGCTTATGTTACAGTGCTCAAATAAGGTTGAAAAAAGAATCCTTTCTTTCATTGAAAGAGAAATAACTGCCATGATTACTAAAATTGATGATGCCAAACTTCTCTGCAGATTGTGAGTGGAAGGCTCAGGCCGGCAACATCTGTGTTGCTTCATTTGATTGGACCTGTAGTGGAATTTGCAAGTCTGTTGAAAGAATTAAGGAGGTTCACCGGCGTTGCGGGGAAGGAGAGAATGCATTATGGAGTGCAGAATTCTGATAGCTGTTCTTCCAAACTCAGGAAGCAAAAAAATGGCTTGAGATGCAATTCTAGGGACATTGATGTAGAGGAATGCGTATGTGTCAAAAAAAAAAAAAAGGTAAAATGAAAGAGATGGGTTGGGGGGAGGTGCTCTTGTTATTGGGGTTTCTGCTCCATTTTAGTCAAGGGGCAAGAACCGATAGCAATTTTTTTATAAGATAAAGAGATTGTAATTATTTATTCTTTGTAAGCTTGGAGGGCCATTTTGTAAGTTTGCCATGCCTAATGGAACTCCAGAATAAGTCCTAAATTTTGAGCAAGCATCTGCTGCCCTTTGCTTCATTAATTAGACGAATTTCTGCTGAATGGGTGTAACCGAGTCGAGGCGATAGTGTCAAATTTGAGCTCGACTCAATTACAAAACTCGAAATTTGAATTCAACCGAGTTTTATTTTTAAATCTCAAGCTCGACTCGATTAATTATTTAAAATTTTAAAATATATTTAGTTTTTTAAATATTTAAACTTGACTCAAGTTTGATTTGATAAGATATTTTTATAATTATATTAAAATAGAAGAGTAAAATGGTAAATATATACAAATTTATTTAGGCTCGTGAGCCTATTGAGTTAAATACGAAGGAGCTTGAACTCAGCTCAATACCCTATTCCAATAGCTAGAGTACAAGCTTGACTAGATAATAATTGAGTTAATTATGAATTTTTTCGAGTTGATTATGAGTAATTTGTGAACCTGCTTGATTTAATTACACCCCTATTAGCCACCATGAATTGCTTCTCTCTATGTATTTAACAATAGGAGTAGCAAGTGAACTGAAATTACACAAAATACACAAACTATCTTGCAGTCCTCAACAAGGGGCATGATTTGGCAAGAACTCAAGTTATAAGCACACGTCGAACTGCTACACAGGACATGGATAAACTTGCATATAAACCAACTGTGTCTCTGTGTTTTTTGAGGCAAACTGTGTCTGGGCTAGGTTGTGACTTGTGAGTATAGTGTGATTATGAGATTAATAGGTCTGGGAAATTTATACAAAACAAAAACCGAGGAGGTTTCTCCTAAAAAACACCTTGCTTCCTAAGTCTTGACTGCCAGCCATGATGGTTTGGCCAAGGAAAAAAAAAAAAGGTGAAGATATTAATTTTAAAATAGCATGAAAAAAATTGTATAATAAATTTGAACTTTTAAGAAAAAATTCCCAGTGGCTTGACTAATATTTCCCAAAACAAAAAGTTTCTTTGAAAGATAAAGGTTGTCTAAACCCAAATCAACAAAAATGCATGTGAAATCAATAATACCATAGGTCAATAAATAATTATGCAAAAATAATACAATGATTCCTAATCCTTGACTGACAAAAAAGAAAACCCCACTGCTTGTCACTCCCCCCCCCACTAAGCTCCAACAGACTTCACCCTCCTTCCACATTTCCCTTTCATTTTCAAGCCATAAGATGACTATATATCCATCCATCTCCACTTACCCAATTCACTACAAACAAAATTCCTCATCTTTCTCCTCCTCATAACCTACTGCACTTCTCTTTACTCAAATATTAAACCACAATGGCTCCAACATTGCTCAAGCTCTTAGATTCTTCTCTCAGAGTTTCTGTTATTCCTCTTAATGTTGCAACCATTTGGTTAACTGTTACTAACCATCAAGATAATAGCACCTATGGAGATATTAACTACAGCAATCTTTTGGGCCTCAAGTAAGATTTTGTTGATCAACATATGTTGGTTTTGATTTTCTTGTTTTTGCTTTATCCTCTTGTTTTCTTTAACTAAATGAAGATTTTGTTTTTCTTTTGTAGGTACATGGTTTTCATTAGTGCCATTTCTGCTTGTTATGCTTTAGTTGCTGCTGTCTCCACTTGGATTAAATGCCTAGTTAATAAAGTTTGGCTCTTCTTTGTGCCTGACCAGGTTTTACAAAATCTCAAAGAAATTCTTTAACTTATTGATATTAAATGAAAGCTTCCTTTTCTGTTATGTCTCCTCTTGATAATTTCATGGTCTTTAAAATTATATATGAGTGAAGGTGGATTCTTGTATTGGGTACTCATAACAATATCCGGTAGTTACATGGGCTCCGAATATTAATTTTGAAATTCGAATTGGGTGGATTAATGTATTGGATTCTTGATTGTTCTTTACAAGCATGTCAACTAATTCACCTCATCATTTTATGTTTGTTGTTTGCAAGAAGATTATAGCTTACTTAATGGTGACATCTGTGGCTGCTGTGATGGAGATACTATACTTGGCTTACAATGGTGATCAAGAAGTGACATGGAGTGAAGCCTGCATTTCTTATGGGAAGTTTTGCAATAGAATGAAGATGGCTTTAATCCTTCATGCCTTGGCTCTTTGCTCCTTTATTCTGCTAGCAGTTATCTCTTCTTATAGAGCTTTTAGCATGTTTCATCCTCCTCTTTCTAATAAACAATCTGCAGAAGGAGATGCAACAACTTAGATATATTTATACATATATATGTCCATCTCTTTAAATGCTTGCTTTAAACACATATGCTTATAGCACACTACTTGTCCTAGATGTCTCTCTATTGAGATTCTACTGCTTATTTTGCAATACATGATAATTTGTAGACTCTAATTGAGATTTTGTTAATGGTGGCATATGACTATGGTGTTGTCTGT
This sequence comes from Mallotus japonicus, assembly GCA_949634005.1. Taxonomy (NCBI): domain Eukaryota; kingdom Viridiplantae; phylum Streptophyta; class Magnoliopsida; order Malpighiales; family Euphorbiaceae; genus Mallotus; species Mallotus japonicus. The sequence continues at coordinate 1,945 of CATIWK010152736.1, read as the reverse complement.
ATATTAAAGCATATAAAAAAATTATTACATACATTGAAGATATATAAGTTTAATGCCTAGCCTGCTTAGAATAGATAGTAAAACATTCTGTTACGAGGTCAAGATATTTGGTTGAGAGTAGAACTCTATTCCCCTTATTTTTCTACTCCCACCCATGAGGCTTAACCGCTAGGTTAATTGTTCAAATATATATATAAGATTAATAATAATTTTTATTCTTCTTAATTTTTCTTCCTTGACTTCAATTTTTTTTAAGTAAATGATGGTACAAGAATGTCCAATTGATTGCAAGATCATTTATTAGAAAAGTAGTTCTCATTAAAATTAAATGGTAATAGTGAGAGAGAAAGTGATTTAGAAAAATATAAAATTTTATAGTTTTTAATTTATAAATTTATTTTTCATCTGAATTAAAGAGATGAATACTTTATATAATTTATCACTACTAATAAATTATGAGTAATTTTTAGCGTCATAGATCATAATATAAATAGTTTGCCATGATCTGCATAAAATTATTAAATTATTTTTTATATTTTTAAAAGTTACCAAAAAATACATGTGGCAATGTGATAATTTTACACGGACGGTAAGGCACTATTTATATCATTATCCATTAATTTTTTTTTTTTTTTTTGAGAATAATCCATTAATTTATTTGATGGCAGCATGATGCTTCTCATCTCAAAAATGCTAATAGATAAAATTATAATAATTTTATAAAAAAGTGTATGATGTCATTATTAAATCACCAATACTTAGAAATAGTTTCAAAAGTTAATCAATCTCCAAATCGAACTATGCTTACCAAACACAAATCACTAGTTATAAAGTGGAAGGACTTTGCTTGATAAAGGGTTATAGGTGATTTCTTTATTTCACCTACCTCAGAAAGCTGCTTTGAGCCTCCATCTTTCTTCCTTTTTTTTTCCCATGCCTCAGGCTCTGAGGCTAAAGACACACCTGTCCTACAAACGTGTTCCTGCTTTGGGCACTTTTTTGCAATCGATATCATAGTATCATGTGGTAGAGGCGTGTGTCGGGATGAGAGAATTTAAATTTTATGTGTTTTAACATTTTAATTTTTAAAAGAAACAATTATCAGATTATTTGATTTTAGAGAGCGGTTTTACAATTAATTAAAGTCAATAAATAGAATATATAAATTATCGAGTTATAAATTAAAAAAATTCTGTCACTCTTATTGAAGAATGATGACACCAAATCTCATTTATTTTAATATTTTATTATGTTTTTATTTATATTATTCTTTATTAAAATATATCTTTAATTTTTAATAAATAAATAATCCATTTTTTCTTTCAAAAATATAATTTTTTTACTTAACAATTAAAATTCTAACCATTTATTTTAATAGTTTATTATGTTTTTAGTTATATTATTCTTTATTAAAATATATCTTTAATTTTTAATAAATAAATGATCCATTTTTTCTTTAAAAATATAATTTTTTTACTTAACAATTAAAATTCTAACCCATGAATAAATTATTAACAATTAAAAATATAAATAAATGAGGAACCCATAAATGAAGAAATCCAAAAGACTAGAACACTCCCTTATCATTTATATGCATCTTTAACACTCCCTCTCAAGTGCAACTAAGATTTGACTTTTATCATTTATATACCCTTTGATTGTTTAATATATTTTCAATGTGGGATCTTTAACGGTTCGAAAATTTAATTTTGAGTATATTTATATAGACAACATATTTTTTATTAATTAATATGATATAGTTTTCTAAACTTAATTTCCCCTTTATGGAGTATTTAAGGAAGAAACTAAGGTCGAAATGATATTATAACTTAGATAATGTTTTGTATTATATAATAGTTTGTTAAATTATTTGAAGTCTCTTAAAAAAAAAATCATGTTAGGTGGTACACAATGAAGGCCAGTTGTAAAATCAAGACTGCATAAT
>CATIWK010152720.1:0-18175 GCA_949634005.1 Mallotus japonicus | reverse complement strand
AGAGTTGGTTGCGTGTTAGAAATATAATTTCTACTTCATCTTAAATCTTGCGGTAGCTTAGACGGGACGTGAGGTTTATTTCTAACGGAATTGGTTTAAGTGTTGTCCATTGGAACACTTGGGATTTCGTTTTTTTTTAAGTGAGCCTTGAAAGCTCATGTTGTAAGGTTGTAAGAGTGAGCCATAAAACTCTTGTGTAATCTCTACGTTGTGAGTAAGATTGGGTGAGATTGAAAATCCTAACTTGGGGATAAGTTAGTTGGAGACGTAGGATTGTTGAGAATCCGAACTCCTTAAATTCTTGTGTTCATCATTCTTCCTTCTCAACATTCTTTCAATTCTTGCAAAGAATTATATTTTTAATTTCGATTTTTATTCAATAGCCCTATTCACCCCCCCCTATAGGGCTCTTTCAGACTGACATTATTGGGTCATTCTAGTGTGCCATTTAAATATTGGCATTTTGCCTTTGATATTGCTTTTTTTTTAATCAATCGCATGCCTACTCAGTCTTTGTCTCAAAAAATTCTGTTTCAAATGTTATATAACAAAGCTCCTGACTATTCTTTTTTACGTGTTTTTGGTTGTCTTGCTTATCCTTTGTTACGTCCATTCAATAAAAATAAGTTTTCTTTTCGTACAAAAGGTTGTGTTTTTCTAGGTTATTATTCAAACTATCTAGGTTACAGATGTCTTGACAAAGAAACTGGTCGAATTTATATGTCTCGGCATACTAAATTTGATGAATCCATTTTTCCATTTGCTTTTACCTCCACTTCTCCTTCTTACCAATTTTCGCAAATTCCACCTTCCAATAAACCTTTCCTGCAAGTTCAATTGCCACTGCCTCAAGTCACAAGTTCTACAGAATCCTTGCCAGGTACAAACTCTTTCTCCTCCTCATCCTTATCTCCTACATCTCACTCTTCCCCAACTACCTCTCACCCATCCGTATCTTCATCTCAAACCATACCTATCTGCTGTACCAACTCAACCCGATCTCCATCCCATCTCTTATCTAAATCACCCACACCGAATCAAACTCCAACTTCCAAAACAACTTTAAATCATAATGGTTTAAAATTGTTTGTTGAATCAACCTCATCCTCTTCTTCACTCGATCATCAAACCACATCCAAACCAACATCAGACCATACACCACCTCGCCATCACCCTATGACCTTACGGCCTGCTACTATGGCTTGTACCAAGCACTATGCCTTGCTCACAAACTCATCTCTTGATACTGAACCAACCAGCTTTTCTAAAGCAAACCACATTCCACAATGGCGGCAAGCAATGGATAATGAGATGGAGGCTTTACACAGAACACAAACTTGGACTCTTGTTCCACCATCGCCTAATGTCAATGTGGTAGGCAATCATTGGGTGTATAAGATTAAACACCATGCCAATGGAGCCATTGAGTGATTCAAAGCTCGTCTTGTTGCCAAGGGATACACTCAAGAACATGGAGTTGATTACACTGATACTTTTAGCTCGGTCATTAAGCCAATAACTATTCGATGTGTTCTTTCTGTTGCAGTTTCACGAAACTGGAAAGTTCATCGGCTTGATGTTAGCAATGCATTTCTTCATGGTGAGTTAAATGAAACTGTGTTTATGGCACAACCTCAGGGGTATATCGATAAAAATCATCCACACTATATTTGTAAGCTTCAAAATCTTTATATGGTTTAAAGAAAGCGCCTCGTGCTTGGTTCCAGAAGCTAAGTGGTTTTTTGCAAACAGTTGGATTCTATGGCTCTCACACAGATTCTTCTTTGTTCATCTATAATTTTGCTGGAGTGCAATGCTTTATATTGGTTTATATGGATGATATCCTTCTAATCGGCAACAACAATGATTTTCTTCAATCCGTTATAAACCACTTGTCCAGTGTTTTTTCCTTGAGAGATTTGGGATCATTACATTACTTCCTTGGCATCAAGGCATCCATGCAGCCTGCGGGTTTGGTTTTATCACAGCAGAAGTACATTTCGGGCATATTAATTCTATGGGTATGTCTACATGTAAACTGATCTCAACTCCTATGGTGCAAGGTATGGCTTTATTTAAAGATTCTTCTCAATCTCTCTCGCCCGAAGAGGCTTTCAGATTTCGCAAGTGCTGTGGCTCTCTTCAATACATTACTTTAACCTGACCATACTTGATGTTTACTGTGAATAAACTCACTTAGTTTATGCATTCCCCAACTCAACTTCACAAGCAAGCAATGAAGCGCGTACTCCACTATCTCTAAGGCTCCAAGCAACGAAGTTTGCTTATTTCTCGCACCAAAGATTTTAATCTTACAGCCTTTGTCGACGCTGATTGGGCAGGTAGCTTGGACGATCGCAAATCCACTGCGAGTCATCTCATCTACATGGGCAACAATTTGGTTGGGTGGCAATCCAAAAAACAACCAACGGTTGCCAGAAGCTCAACTGAATCCGAGTTCAAAGCAATGTCACTGTCGAGCTACGATGGCTGTCCAAGCTTCTTACAGAACTTCAGCTCCATGTGACTCGGGTTCCTCAAGTCTTGTGTGACAACTTAGGCACTGTTTTTATTTCATCCAATGCAACCTTCACTGCTTGCACTCGGCATGTCGAGGTGGACTTTCACTTCGTTCGCGAGCAGGTTGCATCCAGACAACTTCATGTCAGTTCAATTTCCACCAAAGATCAGCTTGTGGATATTATGAGAAAACCACTTGCCAAACCAGCATTTCATTTTATTGTTTCTAAGCTCAGGCTCAGCTCTTGTACGCCTTAGCTTATGGGGGGTATTAGTGATAAGTACTATTAGTTGTATATTTGTTTAAGCTGTTATGTTTGTTACAGCAGTGTTTTATTATTGTACAAACTTCTCTTGTATTTATACTCTTATACATGAATACAATATACACAATTCTCCCATACAATCTCTGATATTGACTCTCCTCACTTTCTATTAATTAATTAAGCTGCCCCTTCTGTAGAGAGGGAGAGAATGACTCTTCATGCATGCCATTGAGCTTAATACATTCAATATAGCCAAGAAAATTTTGATTTTCAGAATTGATTATAATACATTCAGTATAGGCAAAAAAGAATTACAATCCAAGTGAGAATTAAATAGCATTTCAAACAATTCTGCCACTTCAAACGCTTATTACAAAACTGGTGAATTTGCACTATGTATATACCAACTAACCGATGCCAATAACTATACATTCGGAACGATGATCTGTGGTTCAGGCGAAGTGCTGAACTCAATGAACTCAGTTCAGATGGAGAGATTGAATGCACTATTGCATGTTGTCATCTATGAAGCTTCAAGTATCAAAAAAAATTGGATGTGCATCACCTCAAAGTTTGAGTATTACGTAATGCCCTTTTTAAGTGTGCTTTTGAGTTCATGCTCAAACAAATTTAGCCACTACTTGTATCAGACTGAACAGAAAGTGATGATGATTCCACTATCTCAGGAACATGATTGAGCAAACCATTTACCTCATCTTCAAATACACCCTTTGCTCGGTTGGTCTTTCCTCCAACAACCACTGAAGTTCCATCTTGTAAGGCCCATATCTTCAGTACCATTGGAAAAAAAAAAAAAACATAAGAGCTTCAACCACAATTAGCAGCATTGTTCTATGGAGAACATAATAAGCCAAAACCATAAAATTTTACCTGAGAATGAGACAAGTAACTGATGCAACTTGTGAGCATTAGAGCACCAAATCCAGCATACACAACTGGCACCCCAGGGTCAGTCTGAGGAAAGAAAAGGTTTTTAGTTTCTTGTAAATTATTCTGTAAGAGACTGCATTATTGTAAAATTCTTATATGTTCACCTTTAATTCAAGGCCAGTGCTTCCAATTGCATCTTCAATAACTATTCTTGTTCCATCTATGTCAATAGGAAGCTTAGAGTTAGGTCGTCGAACTCCAACAAATTTCCCTTCTTGATCATATAGGACGATGGACTGTAGATCACGAGCAAGCATTGATCTGAAAATCAAGTCAGAGAGGGAGAGCAAGGTGAGGTTAAGTGCAAAAATTTTAACATAAAAGAGCATTAAGCAAGTCTCAACTGCAAGCAATACCCTACAAAAGCACGTCTACATATTAGCTAAAAGGAGGCAAAGAACAAGAAGCAAGGATTCCTTTAAGTAAGGTCTTGGGTTCAAGTCTTATATATAAAAGAACAGACTCCAGAAGAGCTTTGCCCCCTCATGAGGTCAACCTGCTCAATCCAGATTAGTTGGAGTACTTGTGACTACCAGATACTAGAGGTAATTACCAAAAAATGTAAGGAGGAAAAGAACAAAAAGCAAGGGTTAAAAAGATGTACGTACATTCCCTTGACATCAGGAGAATTAACATCTCCAACTGGTAAGAAGGTGCCAAAAAGTTTCTTATCTCCGTTGATCTTGAGAGGTGCCATAGCCAAATTAAAAGGTCCTTCATCATTCTTGCGTATCTGCAGGGCTGAAAAGCTCCAGTCTGTCTGGTATATGGTGAACCCACCATAGCGTAAAGGATTGTTTACACTAATTGTTTTCCTCTGGACCTCCTTTCCATCAATGTCATATAGCGAAAGGTCAGAGTAAAATTGTGATACCTACAAAGCGAAACAAAGTAGAGAGCAATGAAACATCTATTAATGTCAAGGAAGCAGAATAGAGAGATTAAACAAAAAAGAATATCACCAATATGTTGCTTGTATAAACTTCTTTTCATAATTCTAATCTATATCAGTAGAACACACTGCAATAGACAACACAGTATATTGGAATCTTATAAGAGACATGAACTCCCACTTGCAACAATTGAATGAACATATATCAATAAACCATTTGATCAGGAGTACAAATGACAATAGATATTCACCTCTCCACTATCATAGTATTCCATGTAGAACTTGTTGACATGAACCTCTGTATTGAAAGCTTCAGTGGGAGTGGAGAGAAACCCACTTGGACCCAATACATCTCCTACAACAAAATTCAACCCCTGTGGAACAGTGACAGAGCCTCTGAAGCTCCCAGTAGCACTAAGAGTCCCCCCTGCCATTATCAGCAGCATTGCTAAATGTACTCCAATAGGGGCAAATCGACCAGCCAGACCCTTGAAGGCATATAGGGATGGTCCTTTCAAAAATACCTATAATATATAATGTAAGCATATAAATCAGACAATGGAAAGACGGTTGCATGAGAAGGAAGAGTACTACCTCATATCCAGATCCCATCAGAATAACACCCAAGTCTTGAATGGATGCCTGAGGCAAAGTGTCCGAGAAATCCTGTTTACGAATAGTCTCAGCCGAGTGCATAAAGTTCCACCTGCATATATATAAATATACCGGCATTAATGAAAAACAGTGTTCCCAACTTAAGAGACAAAATTTTGCTGCAAAAATTCTGACCTTTTTGCGACCTTAACCAGGGGAATTTGCGTTGTGTAAGTGCATGACATAAGAGATACTCCCAGGAGAACCGACATTCCCAGGAAAACAGGAGATGAGAACATGTGATCAAATCCAAGAGTGAGAATCCACCTCCAAGTAAAGAATCCTAAAACAGGATTCTCTTCTGGGTACTTTTGGAAATAGAATTCTGGAGCCTCACCTTGATCAATTACAGTACCTGTACAAGCATAGAAATAATACTAATTCACTGATTCCAATTCTCTACATCCTGCTCATGATCATATATGTTAATGCCTTCACAGCCATTCTTTCTAAATTTACTGCTCCCAGATGAATCAACACATTAAAATTCTATAATTGAACTAACACGCTAAGATTCTGCTCATGAAAACTATAATCTTTTATTTTTCTTTTGGATAATTAAAGAAACATATCACACTAACCAAATGTAAACCAAGTAAGAATTAACCTTGAAACCACCAATCTTTAAACATACCTAAAGCCATAAGCCCAGCAATAGCAAACATTTCACCAATAGCCAAAGGCAAATTGGACAAAACAGCCAAAACCCTTCTAGGCAATCTCTTCAAGAAACCCAATGGAGCACCACCAGCACCACTTCCTCTTGGAGCCTTCTCTTGAGCCTCAGAATTGCTGCCAGCAGCAGCATTACCACTCTCTTCTAAAACAGGTGGAGCTGAATTTGATAGAAGAATCTTTCTTGATACATTCTTGTCCTTGTTCTGAACTTCTTTAGAGGTTTTTAGTTTGCAAGATATGGATAAAGACAGTGCTTTCCTGTTGTAAAGAATGTGAATTTTGGGGTTGAATTTGATGGTGGAGTTAATGAAACGAGGTGAATTTAGAAACTGGGTTTTAAGGAGAAATGGTGTTGGAGGCTTAGTGGGGTTCAAAGTCTCCATTAATGGAGATTTTGGAGCTATAGGTGTGGTTTTGCAGTTGATGATAAGAGTAAAAGTAATGTCTGTTTCTGTTTAAACAGACTTTGGTTTAACGACCATTGCAGTCTGTTTGGTTGGATTATCCTAAAATGGAAAATGCAGATATTTTTATTTATTTATTTTTTTTTTTGAACTAAATTTTTATTTATTTATTTTTTTCGAACAAATTTTTATTTAGTTATTGGTGTAGCTTTTTATACACTTTTTTATAATTTAACTAATGACCACTCGCCATGTCAGTATTTTAAGCTCCTCTAGAGTGAGACACAAAAAAAAAATTTAATAAAAATACTTGAAAATTATTTTTATTTTAAAAAAAATTAAATACATTTGTGAAGGTTATTTTGGATTTGACGATAAATTTCTCCTTATAATTAAAAAAATAGAATACTTTTGGTATTTTAATTACAATTAGGACTAATATGGTATAAGAGAAGATTCATTATGATAAACTTGATTTTTCTTATAAATTTTTTATAATATATTTGTAAAATTTGTATTTAATTATGATTAAATTAATTTAACGTATATGCCCCACCTTATTTGTTGTCATAGTAGTAGTAAAACTCTTAAATGTGCCACTGATTATTAAAAAATTTCTTCTTGAAAATGTGAGGTCCGATCCCCATCTTTCTCAAACTATTAACATAGTGACAATATTAACGTTATCCTAAAAAAAATAAATAAATAAAATAAGTTGATGTATATTTCAATTAATTAACATTTTTATGTAATTGTGAAGCCTATTTCATATGCTACTCAATATTGTAATTATTATTATAATTATTTACTAAATAATAATTACAAAATTAATTTTAAGCATTAGAATTATTGAATTAATAGATCCGAGTCAAAAATCAAAATACTCTGGAAAGAAAATCTTTACTTTCATAGTTAAATAATTTTTATGATAGTGGATTTTTTTTTTGAAACGATTTATGATAGTGGATTAAAACTATGTTTTTGGATAGATTTTGAAGGAAAAGGAAAAGAAAAAGAAAGGGAAAACAAAAAATCTCCTTATTAAAATCTCCTTATCTTCTTGCAATTCAAAAATACCAACCGCATAAACTTACTAACTTCCAATTAGTTCAACCCTTCCCTTCAACAAACCAATCCAATAAAAAAAGCAATGCTTCACTCTTTATCTCTTCCACCATCATCTTCCTCTTCTCAACCAAAAATCTTGAACCCTTATGCCCTCTCTCCCTCTTTGCACCCTCCTTTCTACCTTAAATTCAAGACAAGTAACCAAGAAAATGTTCGCTATCTCAAAGCCATCGGTGTCATTGATCCCAACACAAAACCATACAAGCTTCCATCTCCTGATGCCATAACCCAAATCATTAACACCATAAATTACTTCAAGTCCAAAGGTTTCCAAGACACTGACTTCTCAAGACTCACTTCAGCATGCCCTCAACTGTTGTCTAGTGCATTTGAAATCACTGAGATTGAGCCTGTTTTCCAATTCTTGGACAGTGATTTGCATGCTTCAGTTCAAGAATCAAGAGGTTTGGTCACTCACTGTCCTGAATTACTCTTTTCTGATGTAGAATATTGCCTTAGACCTACTCTTGATTATCTAAGACAATTAAAGATAGCAAAATTGAACGTTCCACGTCAACTCAATGCAAATATTTTGAACACTCGTGTTGAGAAACTACGTTCCAAGATCAAGTTTTTGAAGAGTATAGGGTTTTCTCATGGTGAAGCAGCTACTTTCAGTGCGAGATTTCCAGCAATTTTTATGTATAGCATTGAGTATAATATGAGACCGAAGCTTGAGTACTTGTTGAAAGGGATGGAGAGAAGCATGGGCGAGCTCAAAGAGTTTCCACAATATTTTGGGTTTAGCTTAAGGAAGAGGATAATTCCTAGGCATTTGCATTTAATACAGAGGAATGTTCGTATCAAATTGAATAGAATGTTAATGTGGAGCGACCAGAGATTCTATGCAAAATGGAAGTGAATAATTTGGTATGACATTAACTGCATTCTTTTCTTGGTCGCATTTTGAGCCAAATGCACTATATGCAAAATCTTTACAAGGCAATGTAATCATTCAGCAAGAAAACTATACCAGCCAATAAATTTCATAGTTATTTGCAAGTTCATCTCCTTTGAGCTGCTGGTACGATACAACTGTGGGATCAAATTCTTTACTTCTATTTCCTTTAACCCCATTTACTGACTTCAATTAGATGTTCAGCGTAATATTCCTGAAATTTGCATGCATGCATGATGAAGTATTTCTCAAATAATTGATTCATTCACTGCAAATCAATGTTTTCTTGCGTATCAGGATATCATTAAACAGGATTCCTCAGGTTAGAGCCACTATTCGAGCCTTTTGAGTTTCTCTTACAAGATTCTTCTGACTGTTACCAATCCTGCAAACCAGAAAAATGCGGGTAAGAATATAATTGTCAAGTCACTGATACAAGGCTCTGAATAAGATACTGGACTAGATGGAAAGTCATGTTTTATCTGTTCACACTTTGTCTAAACATACACGGAGAGAGGAAGAAAGCATAACAATAGGTAGGCTTGAATGATCTTCAATAAATACCCACATGACATCATATTTCCTATAAATTACACTCTCATTCTGGGTCCTATCCATGTCCATGTTAACATAAAAACATTGCAATAGCAAAATCAAAGATTCAAAAAGCACATGTCTGTTCAAGATAAAACATTTAAGAAAAAAATAGCCAACAAATTTTAACCATCTAGGGTATCAGAGCTGTAGAATGATTTTGCATGAGCCTGATGTTTATGCCCTTGGTTCAACAATTCTCACCTCCCCCCAGGATGATCTTTCAGGTGCATATATGCAGTCAAACAGCCCCCTATATCATCTACTTGAATATCACAAGCATTCCCAAGTAAAATGATAAAAGAGACTTACTCAGCAGTAATTAATGGATTCACTTCTGCTTGGTTAACAGTTCAATATCAGCTCCAACCTCAGCAATTTTGGCTTCTCTAGAACCCTTGGCTATTTTTGCTATGCTCTGAACATCGAAGTCTAATGCAATTTGTTTAACCAGACCATCAAGCATCTGTATTGGAAGGACAATTAAACATATTACTAAACAAAGGGACATGAGGTACAGGTGAAACACATGTATCGTTAAAATAAACGTAACATGTAAGACATGACCTGACAGCAGTAGTTCAGAGTAGCTTTTTGCACCTTAATTAGTGGCCTGTTCTTTACTTCTAAAATTCTCTCACTAACAGCTCTTTATTGACTCCTCAATTCTAAAATGATTAATATTTTCTAGTTATCCCTTTTTGCAGATTGATTTACTCTCAAATCATATTGAAGTTTTTCTAAATTCATGAATCATCCACTCTTTAACAGTATAAACAGTGGCACCCATGTTTTATATTCCATGCACTAAATTATTGCAGTCTACTGCCACAAAATGACAATACAAGGCTCGCACATCAAAAGCAAACAGTACTGGGGGTCTAGTGCCATACTAAATATTTAATGACACCCAGTGAAATTCAAGCTTCTTTATTTTATAGTGAAAATTAAAAATTTTATCATCATATGAGAAGCACAGATAATTTTACTTTAGAAAACTCCTTTTTTAATCAGCTTCTTATCAATTTGACAAAAAAAAAATCATTTGTTTTTGTGATAAGAAAATACCAAACAGTTTTATGAGAAGTCATAACTATGCTACATATTTTATATATAAGATTAAGAAGATACCAGTGATCCAATGGCAACTAAAGCTCGGAATTTTGAATCAACTTCTACATTTTGCTCTTCTGCAATCTGTGGAAAACCAAGGCCATGGCATGATGATGAACAAACTCTAGGACTATGATTTCTTCCTCTTGAAAATTCAGTGAAGCATAAAATGATATGTCCCATCTCAAAATAGAGGCATTAAAAATTTTTCCATTTGGCATGACTCTCCAGGCAACAAGCCAGGAGGAGATATAAAAAGCATAGCCTTTAGCAAAATGATGCATATAATTAAAAGCAAGACAAACCTCAAGAGCCGCTGAAAGAACATGGGATTGACCTTCTTGATCCTTTTTCTCGATTAACAGCACAGCATAACTGTGAAGCAAACAAATAATGGCTCAAAAGGCAGAAAGAAAACGCTATCCATTAAAACTGGATCTGAAATTAAAATTTCCTGACTTCTAAATTTCCAATGTAATACCATTGACTAAATGCTTACTTGAGTATTAAGGTAGAATAAGACAACTGCAAATTCTTGTTTGGTGATGAACAACAACTAGAAAATGCATCAAGAATCTGCAAGAACAGTGACACATGAAATAACTGCATTACCCAAAAAAAAAAAAAAGAAAAATATGCTCACTATGACAAATACGTATGCAGACACGCACACATACACATCCAGACAATGATCAAAATACCAAGGCCACAACATAAGAATCTTTGATCTAAGAGAAAAAATAGTGATATTTACCTGACTACGATGCCTTAGTAGCCAGCTGTAATAGACTGAATTCTTGAATAAATTGGCCACAACACGAATGCTCGTTAAAAGGTTAGGAGCTAGCGGAGAATTTGTGATGACCTCAATCATTTCCATTAATATATCTGGCAGCATATGATGACAATGTATAATTAAGTAAATAAATTTATAAGTAAAAACAGAATTCCAACCCATAACTGAAACTCATCAAACATTCCATTAAAGGAATATTCCAGGAACAAAATGTAAATGGACACTTTAGCCTTTCTTGCTGCTATAATGTAACAAAACATGGACATGTCAATGTACCATTTCCATCTTCAATATGCTTCAGAAGTGCATTCGCCCCATCTGGGTGTAAGACAACCAACCTCAGGATATCAATAACTGCAAAAAGGTAAACAATCTAAGGACCAAAATTCATAGATCTGAATGAGGCAGCATCTGTCATGCATACCCCAGTGGAACCAGATATAATAAAATTGCGAAAAAAAAAAATGGGAATCGACATGCACAACATTTACATCAAAGGGAAAAATTTGTTGACCGCTCAATTAAGCTAATTTTTCCTAACATAAAAGGAAACATAATTTTCTCCTTCAACAAGCCAAAAGATGCATTGTATAGCAGAAGCATATCAGCTGTGCACTATAATATCCTGTTGAGGTCTTCAAGAAGAATTGTTCACTCAATAGTATCAGAGGCCATGGCACAGAAGAAAGGTGTAAGACAAGACCAAGCATTACATGAAGAATGCCACAAGAAAAGATTCACAAATCGACAGCTTTAGTACAATGCAAACTAACCTGGAAATGTCATTGCTACTGGCCAAGATTTTATCAATTTCAACAGCAAAGCAATATCACCCTCTGTAAATCTACTAGTATGATAATGTGATGTGTCCTTTAAAATTTTAACCACAGCACCAAGTTTTGAAATGTCAGCCTCTGACAAAGCCAAGTTCTCTTTGTCCTTCAAAAGAATGACAAAATTTCAATAAACAAATCAGTGAAAGTAGGAGCTATAATGATCAAATAGGAAAATATTTAATAGTACAAGTGTAGAACATCCTACAGGATCAGATAGAAGAGCATTGTTGAACTCTGTTATCTTTTTCAAGATACCATCAAATTGTGCTGCATCAAAAACTAGCATTCCTTTCTGGAAATAAAGATATTATAATATTAAAATAAAACAAGAGTAAAAAAAAAAGCGATAATAAAATTTGAGCTAAAGTTGTCTCCGCGTCATTAACAATCAAGACAATCAATAAGAAGGAAACTAATTAAGAATTATTCTAGTCAGTACTCAAATATACCATTCGCACACTAGTTCAAAATGGAACACTAATCTTCAGTCAAATAATCAAATTAGCAATTCTGCTTCCTGTCGAAACCATATCCAGCCTCCTAGATCTTATACTTTAAATTGCAAGGACCTAATAGGAATCTCTCAGGAAATATTAAGTAACATAAAAGCAATACACCACAAAATAAAAAATAAGATATCCTTGTAAGTCAACCAAAGGTTCCTAAAGCCACGGGGATAACTTCATGTTTGAGAAAGAACTCTGCCAATAAAACTGATGCACATAATACAAATCTAGCATGGCTTACCCTGCTGCTTCTAATTTTATGGATGTATATCAAACAACCAAACAATGTTAAAGCCCTTGGATAAAAAAGAAAGTACGATTGAAATTAACGATATACCTTAGGGATATGCTTAAAAGTAGGATTTGCTGAAACAGCTGCTGTATAAACAAGATGAAGCATGTAAGAACCCTAAAAGCAACAGCATAAAAGCCAACAAAAACTTGAAACCGTTTGCTTAGTCAATATATGCATACCAGAGAAGTTGGAAGGCTGTCCAGGTACATAAGCACTAGCTGAGATATGTCATATAAGAAAAGGAAAATCATAGTGCGAAAGAAATGCAGGAAGGATAAGACACCTTAAAAATTACAAACAACATTTGTGGCAAAGTGAAATGAAAGTTTACTTACAGCCAGTATATGGGTCGCGAAATGATGAATCAAGAGCAATGTCCCGCTGACCAGAATTTTGGAGTATGAACTCTACAATTTGTTGACGGTAAGAAAGAGGAAGATTCTCTTTGAGAAGCCACTTATCAGCTGTTGAGTATGGATTTTCTGAAAATGCCAGTCTTTGTCACACCAATTTATCAAGTGAAAAAGTAAAGGCACAATTATTTGCAGCAAGCATGCTAAAGTAATTTTTGAAAAGCAACAAAAAGAGGGGACATCAGTAGCTAAACATAGCAGCTTCATGCAATTTCTAAAAGTACCATCATCGATACAAGTCTTGAACCATAAGAGTCCAGAAATACACTAGATTTATAATAAACTTTCCATACCCCGGCTATATGTTACCATTCCTATCAACCATAGTTCCATAAAAAAGACTGTGATACAAAAGGTAGAGGCAGCATTATATCTTTATCTGTTTATGAGCCTATGGAGTTAACATCCAATATTCAAACATTAACAAATTTCAAAAAGAATTATCATCTTTTGGAGGTTTTGGGGGAAGGACAAGATAAATGACAACTCAAGTTCCATATGGAACGTGAAACAGTGGAAGTGCATAAATGCTGATGATATGTACTGAGGCTTCCTCTTGAGCATTGTTTCCTTTCAATTGATACTGTCACAAAACCACAACCATAAAAAAACAGAAAGAATTATAAAGATACCTGATCTGTTGTAGGGCAACTTACGAATAGGCTCACCATCTCCAATATCAACATCAAATACTGAGCAAGAAAAGTAAAACCGTCAATTTCTACATTTAGATAAGTTCATAGCAATCAATGCACAAAAGTTAAGGTAAATGAGAAGGGAAGCAGCCCAAGGACAGTACCAACCATAATCATATTCAATTCCATCAAGAACAGGCCGCTTCACGCCATCATCTGGCCCATCAACAACTTCACCAATCTGAAAATAGAAAAAGAGAATTAACATAAGCAATGACAAAGAACAAAAATTCCAAAAAAAATAAGAGAACAGAAATTCCTAAAGTCAGACCCAATCTAACAACTGTGGAATCCATATCATTTTCACACACACATTTCCACTAATAAACATGTTCTGGTAAATACAGCTACAGTGTCATTCTAAATGTCTGGAAGTTGGTACACGACTATGACTACAAGTTTTTACGTTTCTTCAAACCATGAGAACATCTACATTCCAATAATTACAATAACCATTAGTTCAAGGATAAGATCTTTTCATTACAAAGTATAATAAAACCATTCAACTTAGATATTATAATCAATCCTTCTTCATCTGTTAAGTGAAACAGTCACCATCGCATTCATGCACATCCACTTCTTTCTGGTTCTGAACAACATATTATTGCTGCTGCCATAATGAAACGCATGCACAATAGATATGATCACCACAAAATTGAATGGCTAACTAAATTGCTCCAGAATTTTATTCCCTTGGTTAGGTCCTAAAGTGAAAAATGATGAGCTCAAAAGCATTACGGAATCAGCAAAGTGAATTTCATGTAACTCACTGAATGTCCAGAAAATTAGAAATCAAGAAATAACATTTACTAACAAGTGAACTATGAAAGAAACTCCAGACGATGAAACAGGTACAACTTGTGATAGATGCAAACTACATAAGAAAAGCTACATAGGACAATTAAAACACAAAGAAATTAAACATATAATTGTGTGAAATTAGATACTACCATATCCCACTTCTGCTCTCTCATATTCCATGAATACGCTACACCATTGTCCCCTTCTCTGATAACTTTAGTCTGGCCATCACTGGTCCCTAATAATAACAAAATTGGGATACATCAGGCAGTTTGGAATGTACAACAAAAAAGAAGGCAACAATTACATGCCCATCACCCACAGTGGGACATGAATCTCAGCCTACAAGGTTGGAAATATCTCAAAAGCAGTATTGTCTTAAATATGGTAGACAAATATCATTTTGAGACGCTGCATAAATCACCATCAAACTTGATTACCCATGCTCGTAACCAATATTCATTTGGTGCTGATAACAGCTTTATTATCTCAATAATAGAAATTCCCAGATAATTGCCTAATCATTATATTAAGCAAATGTGTCTAGAGAAGGATACAACTAAAACAAACCTGGAATTTGTAAAGCATCTAGCCCAGGTAATTCTTCAAGTTTCAGACCTCCAACCCTCTTTCTGAAGTAAATAAATCACAGAAACAGACACAAACGAGCATTAGGGGAACGAGAACCAACAGGCTCTATGCCATCCAACAGGGAAACAACAGTCGCACAGCATAAATATCACCTGAACTTTCAGAAATGAAAATATGCAATGCAATAACTTTACACATAAATAACTGCCATAAATGATGAAACCAATACCAAGTCTACATGACAAGATTTTGTAGTTCATGTAAGAAAACATGAATTCAAACAATATATGGTACAAGTACACAATATATATATATATATATATGTAAACATCAGTATATATTAGATATTTAAATACTTCATTTAGTGGGCACAACAACCCTGATTGAGGACATAACTCGTATTATGAGCCACAAAAGATGCACGGATATCAAATAACTCAATGGCAGTAAAAGTGGCATTGTACCTGCTTAACTTATAATGAGAAAGTTGGGAAACATATGACTCAAGATCTAATGGATCAGCAATCCTATCCTGACTGGATGTCCAAATACGCACAACTCCATCTGAACATGCAGTCACAATGTCACCATTTTCTAAGAATTTGGCATCCCAAACGCAACCAGGATGCTCTATGCTTTGAACACAAATGCCATCTGCAACATTGCAATGATTTATCAAATTAAATAGTATTTGAAAGGGCATGAGACTCATTCTGTTGCAATGACAGTCTCAGGCCTTTGAGATCACCAACCAAAAGGAAGAAGCAAAGGCTAGAGCAGAATACCTTTCCAAATCTTTGCTGACCAATCTTCACTTCCGCTCACAATAAGTCCAGACACATGTGAATTCACTGAATAGACAATGGAAGTATGACCAGCCATCTCCATCAAAACTTGGCCAGTTGTTGCCCACAACCTGATAGAACTGTTGCAAAAAAAAAAAACAAAACAAAAAAAACTGATATTTAGAGTTATTTCCAAGAAAACTAAGTACAAAACAGAACCAATTCAAAACATGAAAACCCATTATCTTTCATATTTGTTTTACAATTTTTGTGGTTCTAACAGCCAAGTGTTATAAAACACCACCCAACTGACACCTTCCCCATTCCCCCCAGAATACCCACACGGACACAACCAAAAAAAAAAAAAAAAAAAAAAGGAAGTACGGGCAAGATCCAATCCTAGATCCCTTGGAGCGACACAAGTGACTACCATGTTGCTGGCAGCAGTGAAGCATCAATTCAAAAAGTTCTCCAAATTTGATATTATTAATTCCAGAAATAATCCAAAAACTCTATCAATTATTCAAACCCTAAAGCAGAACCTTGCATATTCTAAATCAGCAAAGAAACAAAAGCAAATAAATACCCATCATGTGATGCAGAGAGAATACCCAATCCAAGCAACACTGATAAACCTCGAACCGTATCTGCACAATGCTTTAAGTTAATAATAAAATGCACACAAGACTGTCAACCTACTTAATTATTTGCATAGACAGAGGATGAAGGATTAACAAGTGATGTTGCCATGGTCTAAATGAATTGGTAATATATTATGCTGGAAACAAACAACCTGTATGCCCCACAAAAGTGTGTAAACATGCCCTTCCTTTCCAAAGTTTTAAAGTTGTGTCACTCGATCCTGGATAATGGCAGAAAAAGGAATCAATATGGCAGACTCATGAAGCAGCAATTATAGCATTTACTTGTTTGTTCAATAAAATGAAACAAATATTTTGGTATCTGTAACAGATTATAGGAAAAAAATGTGAAATTTACCTCTTAAACTTAAAAGTTATTCATTCAAGCAGAAAAATTGTACCTGTAACAAGCTCGCCTGAAGGCAGCTTTAAAACCGCCTGGATAGCTGATTTATGAGCATCCCATTGCTCGACACATTTCCCCTTCCTCCATCGTCTCAAAGTACTTCAATGAACAAAGCAGCCACAAAAGGAAGGGAAACCCATCAAATGACAATGGCAGAGTAGTTAAAAATTCAAACAAGTTAGCAGCAGATCATGTGAATTGGTTCTCATTGCAAATGAACTACTCTAACTCCTCACTTTCATCTCTAACTAATAGACTAACCCATTGCAATAACAGCATTCAAATCGGAAGAAAAAAAAAAAAAAAGGAACACTGACCAGTCTACTGACGAAGAAACAATGTCATCATCATCCAATGCAATACCAGTAACTTGCAACTGATGCCCTTTCAACGTCTGCACCTTCTCGCCAGTACTCAAATTCCAAACCAAAACCAAAGTATCCATTCCACCAGACACCACTGCACCTTCTGGATACTCTTCATTCGGCGGAATCCAAGCTAAGGGACCTACAAAACTCGAATGTCCCAACAAAATTTTCGACGAAGCACACTTGCGCTTATCCGATGAATCAAGCGACCAAAACCTCACTGTACGGTCCCTCGATGAAGTGGCGATTCCAGAATCGCCACATATGCAAATACCACGAACCTATCATTCAAAAAAACCGATAAGTGAACAAATTTCCGATTAGAAATGCAGAATTGATTCAAGCAAACTGATCTTACGTCGTCTTCGTGGCCACGAAGCTCGCAGCTAAGCTTATAGTCTCTGAAATCGATCTCCATTTCCATTTTTTTGAAGAGAAGACGAGAGGTTAGGTTTTTAGAATGATGAAAAAGAATAGCTTCCTGACTGACTCCGCAAGTTTTGTGTATTACTTCTGCTAGTGACTCCGATTGCCATGCTCTGAGTCAGAAGGCAGATCAGGTCGGTTCGGCCTCCGGGTTCGAAAAAATCCTTGTTACGGCCCAGCCCGTTTTTATTAAGAATTACATGTATTATATTTAAGAAATATTTACACAAATAAACACTTTTTAAAAATATTTAAATTTTTTGTTATTTACTAATTTTATCATTTTTATTTATATTTTTGTCACTTTTATTTACAAATATGTATATTCTTCCTTTTATCTTATTTTCCTTTTATTTTTATTTTTATTTTTTCTTTCTTTTATTTTTATTCCCATTATTTTTCCTTTTTTATTCATTTTTTTCTTTTTTAAAAATTTTATTTTTTCTTTTTTCCTCATTTTTTCATTTTTTTCATATTTTTTCTTTCCTCTTCCCTTTTTTATTTTTATTTTCTTTTTT